>CAJHQP010003454.1:0-67333 GCA_905132765.1 Moricandia arvensis
CCAAGTCGAGGAGGGACTTAGAAGGCTGTTAAGGAGCAAATAGGAGAATGTGCAAAGTTAGGGCGAGGCCGTACGGATTTGGTACGGACGGATGTACACGGACCGTACGGATCCGTACGGACCAGATCGACCCGAAACTTGCACATTCAACCATTTGAGAAGATTTGATACTTGTGCAAAAATAGGGCGAGGTACGGACCGTGCAAAAATAGGGCGAGGTACGGACCATGCAAAAATAGGGCGAGGTACGGACCGTGCAAAAATAGGGCAAGGTACGAACCGTGCAAAAATAGGGCAAGGTACGGACCGTGCAAAAATAGGGCGACCCAAAGATATCTCATTATGGCTTTAAAGATGTTTGGGGAGTTTGTGCAAAAATAGGGCGGAATGGTACGGCCCGTGCAAAGTCCGGGACTAAGAGACAAGCTTCTGATCTTTAAGAGAAGAAGACAAAAGCTTAAGAGAAGAAGACAAACCTTTAAGAGAAGAAGACAAAAGAGTGTGCTGGCGCATGGTTGTGGTCCACGACAGGCTGGCTTGTGCTGGAAAGGAAGAGCAGCCTTGACTATGTATCTGGCCAGAGAAGTGGGCAGATACAGAGGAGTTGTTGGAGCATTCTTAGCCAAGTCTTTTAGGGCACCACTCAGCTTGCCTCAGCCACGAAAATTAATCCTCACCATCCAATTCAAACCAGAAGATCTCCACCCTTCAAGCCTTATCCTTAGCTTTTGGTGTGATCCTGAGCAGGCTCAAACTCAAGTCATGGGATACAATGTATTGGCTAGCTAATCTGCTGATTAAAGCATGGCTGAATGAGCAGTTTCAATGTCTCATTGGAATGGTTTATGAGGTATTAGACAGAGAGAAGGATAAGAGACTTGATGCGGCCTCTGGTAGTCATGGAATGCTCATGAATCAGTATGGACGTGGAGAACAAACTAAGCAGGAGATAAGCAAGGTGGATCACCTTCAACAATCAGATGGACGTGCTAGCTTGATGGAGAACGCATTAGCTTCTCAACTGGACCAGTCACAAGATCAATGGCCAAAGCTCAGAACCAACACCTTCTACACTTACTTTTGGCGTGGAAAGAGAAGAGGAGTTAACCAAGAAGGAAAGGGAATTAAACCATTGGTTTAATCTCTGATTGTTTAAGGGATTGTAATGTTTTTAATTTGAACCAAAGGCAAATTCGTTTTGGGATTAACCAGGGTAAACCAAAACCAATTAGGATTAGGTTTTGTAAACCAATTTCAATTGGGTTTAGGGTTAGGGTTAGACAAAACCAAAACCCATTCGGTTTAGGTTTAGGGATTTCGTGTTTTCTTTTATATAATTGTATGCAGTCAGCTGAATAATGGAATCAATCAAGTTTTAGCAGAAACAAACGTTTTCTTTCATCTCTTCTCTTGCTTTGGCGAGTTGAGACTTGCTGGTGAGTAACATCCAGCGTGGGTTCTCTGTTTTGGTGAGTCATATCCAGATCAGAAGCCTTGGAGTATCAGGAGACGTGCCATATCTCTTGTGTCCCACATCGATCCACAAGCCTTGAAGCAGATTGAGTCCTTGATTCTCTGTTTGCAAGGATTATCAAAGGATTTACCCACCTACAAGAGATCCAGGGAGTTACAGCCTATCCAAGGCCGTACCAGCTTTAGGGTTTTCCAGAAACTTGTAAAGCTATTTATATGCCTCATTAGGCGATTTGTAACTCCTAAGAGAGTAAGGGGGATTTCCCCACTCCTTCATTATATTCAAAGTGTGTTCTTGGTTTAGAAACCCTTAATCTCTCTCTTTCTTAGTCTATAATCTCTTAATCTCTCTAAATCTCTGTTTCTATTCCAAGTTCATACTGTTCTTCATCAGACCTTTCTCATATCAGTTCAAGCTCTCATTTCGCCATAAAGGGCTGTTCTTCATCACCACAGCCTGAACTCTGAAAATCCAACATGGTATCAGAGCCTGGTTCATCAGAACTTGGTATCTAGCTTCCGCAAATCATCACAAGTCCATCCTCATCACAGATCCAAACCATAGAAGTCTTGTCCAGCCTTAGTTCTCTTGCTTCCAGAAGATGGTGTATGAAGCTAAGGTGGTTCTTCATGGTCGCTCCTCTCCTCTCCTGTCCATTAAAGGCGTGTCCCATCTCCTGTTCAAGCTTATACCTTTCAAGAAGAAAGCTCTCTCCTTGTTCATGAAGATGGCGACTTGAGAAGGTGAAGAAAGGTGGAGCCTTTTGTGTTGCGGTTTCAAGAAGGAGATTATGAACACCAGGAGAAGGTGTTGGGTGACGATCCAGCTCTCTAATCCACCAGATTCATGACCTGTAACCAAGGAGGCTCAAGGAACCAGCTCAGGTTCCTTGGTTGTAAGCTAATCCTAAACCGACTTGATATGAGCTTGTGATTGTGTATGGCTGTGGTTAAGTGATATGTTGCAATCCGTGGGTTATCTTGCTTGATGGTTTTGTCTTGTGTAGTCCCAGGATGCTAGTGTTTATTGTGGAGTCTTGTTTGATGTTGAGAAATGAAATGCTTTGCCCCGGTTCTGTTATAAGTTGTGTTAGGATGTTAGATGCTGTTCTTAATCCTGTTAACTCTCATAAACTGAAACCGCCTAAGGTACTGCTTTGTCTGATGTTGAGTGAAGTTAGTAATGCTTAATCTCAGTTCTAAATGGTGCTTACTAGGATGTTAGATTGTAATATCTGAACCTGTTTGCATTCATGAGTAGAAAACTGATTGAAGATTAATGCTTGCTGTTTTGTTGCTGCCTTAAGGTTGATGCTTCAAGACTCATGTCTATGAATGCGGTTAAGGCAGGGTTGTTTGCCTAAATGCTTAGTAGTGTATCTTGGCCGGATCATGCTTAGTGTTTAGAGAATGGAAAGCTTGCATTAGATGGATCTTAATGTAATACGAGGCCATCTAAGTGCAAAGCTAGTGAGACATTGGCAAAAGCCAATGCATTGTGTCTTATCTTTGCTGGAGTTTGAGTGTTGTTTCAGGTTCACAATATGTGCTCTTGGTTCACCATACATCCGAGTGAAAGAGGAAGACTACTCCCATTGGGAATGATTGCTGGAGTGTATGTGGATACACTAAGCAAGTGATCATCACTTAAGTCTGGAGGAGACTGATGATCAGAAGGCATTGGAGTTTAAAGGGGAGGGTTGATCAGTGGTTGAATGCGCAGTCCATGAGATGTTGCGCTCCTGATCTTAAGGCTCATTGAGGCTCACTTCAAGCTTGGACACATAACCGATCCAAGCTTGAGGAGGGGAGCAAAGTGAGCCACCTGATGTTCCTGTAGCTCAATGACCAGTGTTACTCAAGGACCTTGCATGCTGATCTAGAAGAGATCATGCCGTAGTGAGGGAAGAAGAAGGTCACTCAACAAGCTATGTGAGGAGTGCTTGTTAAGTGGACTGAGGTATCTCCTCTATGCAATGGTAATGGAGTGGAGATCAAGCATCAAGTCTGGAGAAGATGGTGGTGCCCTCCACAAGGCTTATCATGGAGTTAACATGCGCTCACCATTCAAGCTTGGACCTTCTCTATACTCGGTCTCAAGCTTGAGGGGGAGTGTGGATGAGCTTGCATGATAAGAGAAGGAGCTGTGAAGCTCAGTCAGTGAGGATTCAAGTGACGGTTCAGAGCAGCCACTCCTCACCATCTAAACAAGGGAGTAAACCTGATCTTATCTCTTTATATATTCATGATAGGTTTACCTCTTGAGAACTGATACACTTGTAGAATGTTGTATCAGGTACCTGACTTGGATACTCAAGAAGACAAGAAGAAGCTAGGCGTGTGATCTGACCTGATGGAGAAGGCAACAAGCCATGAGAGAAGGGAAGACACAAGCCAGCCCCAAAGAAGAGTTCCGAGAAGGAGTTGGTGATGTGCAATGAAGCCAATGAGTTACACATCACGGTTAGGCCATGATCCAGGGTCTTTGGTGTCCATCACACTGATGAGAACACCAAAGAGCCACTGGCCAATCCCTAGGCCTTGAAGGCTCTACTCTTTTCCTTATGAGGGTTTTCTCATAAGGTTTTTAATGAGGGAGTTCTTCAAGGTTCCAAGCTTGACTTAGGATCTCTAAAGTCAAGCTTGAGGGGGAGTATTAACTTGAAGAAAGAAGTGGAGCCAAAGGAAGAGTTGAGATGAGTTTGGGTCTGGTGCAAAGTTAGGGTGAAACCTCCGGAGATTGTCTACAAGGCATTAGAAGTGTCTAAAGGTGTTTAGAAGTGCTCTGGAGGTTGTGCAAAGATAGGGCCAAGTCCAGGAGGGACTTAGAAGGCTGTTAAGGAGCAAATAGGAGAATGTGCAAAGTTAGGGCGAGGCCGTACGGATTTGGTACGGACGGATGTACTCGGACCGTACGGATCCGTACGGACCAGATCGACCCGAAACTTGCACATTCAACCATTTGAGAAGATTTGAGACTTGTGCAAAAATAGGGCGAGGTACGGACCGTGCAAAAATAGGGCGAGGTACAGACCGTGCAAAAATAGGGCGAGGTACGGACCGTGCAAAAATAGGGCGAGGTACGGACCGTGCAAAAATAGGGCAAGGTACGGACCGTGCAAAAATAGGGCGACCCAAAGATATCTCATTATGGCTTTAAAGATGTTTGGGGAGTTTGTGCAAAAATAGGGCGGAATGGTACGGCCCGTGCAAAGTCCGGGACTAAGAGACAAGCTTCTGATCTTTAAGAGAAGAAGACAAAAGCTTAAGAGAAGAAGACAAACCTTTAAGAGAAGAAGACAAAAGAGTGTGCTGGCGCATGGTTGTGGTCCACAACAGGCTGGCTTGTGCTGGAAAGGAAGAGCAGCCTTAACTATGTATCTGGCCAGAGAAGTGGGCAGATACAGAGGAGTTGTTGGAGCATTCTTAGCCAAGTCTTTTAGGGCACCACTCAGCTTGCCTCAGCCACGAAAATTAATCCTCACCATCCAATTTAAACCAGAAGATCTCCACCCTTCAAGTCTTATCCTTAGCTTTAGGGTTTTCCAGAAACTTGTAAAGCTATTTATATGCCTCATTAGGCGATTTGTAACTCCTAAGAGAGTAAGGGGGATTTCCCCACTCCTTCATTATATTCAAAGTGTGTTCTTGGTTTAGAAACCCTTAATCTCTCCCTTTCTTAGTCTATAATCTCTTAATCTCTCTAAATCTCTGTTTCTATTCCAAGTTCATACTGTTCTTCATCAGACCTTTCTCATATCAGTTCAAGCTCTCATTTCGCCCTAAAGGGCTGTTCTTCATCACCACAGCCTGAACTCTGAAAATCCAACAAAACTCTCTCCATAATCCCATCATTCTCACTTAAACTCTCAAAAACACTCTCTCTTTGATTCTTAGTCTTTCTGGTCCAAACTAAACCAGAAGCAGATTCTCTTCACCAAAATCATTCTCCATTTCATTCTCACCAGTTTCTCTCTATTCTCACATGGTGAAGGGTCACTTTCACCCCTGTCCAGACCAGCATATTTTATACTTATTTCTCTTGTCAAGTAGCTAATTGTTTTCTTTATAAATATTGTATGTTGTCTTCAGAATTAATCAAGGAAATCATTTCTATCCTTCTCTCTCTTTGAATTTCGAAATCTCTCTCTCTCTCTCTCTCTCTCTCTCTCTTGTTCTTCATTCTCCAGCAGTAAACTACTTCTAAATCTCTTATTCTAACATAAATCTCACAGACCAAACCAAGATCACACATCCGGTTTGATCACCAATTCCTCAACAAGCTATGATCTTGAAACAAGCTAATCACAAGAACAAGATCAAGCACATTTCAATCTCTAAAGTGCAATGTATGCTTTTAACAATACACTGACACTTTAGGCTTTAATTTCATGCAGCAATAGATGCAACAACTTAAGCAATACTATATGAATGAAATAGGTTCAATCCGAGAGCTACAAGAGACTATGCACACCAGTTCCAATCAAAACCAATGATGCAAGCAACCTAGACAGCTTCTAAATGATGCAAGCAAACACTGATGGATTAAACAAAGGCATTAGAACCAGTATGCAACCGGATTGAACTTAGACAGAATGAGATATGCTTATGCAAAACAGATTATCAAAACCATGAAACAAGAGCTTAGACAACTTCTAAATGATTCAAGACAACCATGATGGATAAGCTATGACAAAAGCGACCAGGAACATACTACAATGCAATAAACAAGCCAGGAGATCCTGGGACACAAACACCACTCAATGCACAACTAAACAAAGACACAAGCTCTTATTAAGGGTTTAGGAGGTTTGCTTACAACCCAAGGAATCTGAGCTGATTCCTTGAACCTCCATGGACACGGCTCATCTGAACTTGGCAGGTTTGAGATGTGGGTTAAGCACCCAACACCTCTCCTTGGTGTGTCCATCCCTCTTGCAATGCTCGCACTTGAGACCCCTTCTATCCTCCCTCTTGTAAGCCGCCTTGTTGGACTGAGGATCTGCTTCAGCTTGTGAGGCAAGGAGAGGACTCTCCTTTGCTTCAAACAACCCGTGTGAACCTTCCTCCTTTTGGACTTGGGAACACACCTCTTCAAGCGTGGGAAGCTTCTCAGACCTTAGGATATGCTTGATAAGGTCATTGAAGGAAGGACTGAGGGTTAAGAGTAGACCAAACACCTTGTCTTGCTCCCTTCTTTCATTCAACACCTCTGGATCAATGGATTGAGGTCTCAGCATCTCTAGTTCAAACCAAAGGGCTCTGAACTTTCCCAGATGAACTGTGAACTCCTCATTCTCTTGGGACAGGTTGTTGATAGCTCTCTTGATTTCAAAGACTCGGCTGAGGTTAGAGATGTTACCATAGATCTTGTTTAAGGTTTCCCAAAGCTCCTTAGCACTCTCATAGTATGAGTAGGCTTCAAGGATAGATCTTTCTATAGAACTTTGGAGAAAGGTTAAGACCAGGTAGTCATCTTGTTGCCACTTCTCTTCCGAGACAGTAAGAGAGCTAGTATCACCACTGGATGAACTCTCTTGAGAGGCGACAGCTTTGGAGGAGTTTGGAGCACCTGAGATGCAATGGCTCCATAACCCCTTTCCACCAAGGGCTGTTTTCACCAGGCGTGACCAGAGAAGGTAGTTGGGACCTTTGAGGATGACTGGAATAACAATGGCTCTGGAAGACTCCATCTTGAGGTCGGATATGAGCTAGACTGTCTTCTTTGTCTTCAAAGGTGAGGACTTTAGATCCGGATGAACTGGATCTGAAAGGAGTGATCTTTAGAGCTTGTGACTGATGCGAAAGCTTCACCAGGAGACTGAGCAACCTGGCTCTGATACCATGAAAGTTTTCAGAGACTAAGTGTTAAGTGATGATGAACGAGAATGGAGATGAAGTAGATGAGACTTTATGATAAAGGAACGAGATTGATGAGAGAGTGAGAGAGAGTGAGAGAGAGATTAGAGAGTTTATGAGAGTATATGAGAGATTATAAGACTAAGTAACCAGAGACTAGAGAGAATAGAGAGAATAGAGACTAAGAGATTGTGAAGGAGAGAAAATCTCAGCTTGTTTATTAACCATCGACATACAAGTGTATAAATAGGAAAGGAGAGCTACTCTAGGGTTTACAAAATATCAGAGCAAGCATGTGGAGTCAAGGGAAGGTTTGAAATGAGTGGAGCAGGAGCTATACACGCTTGGGGACAGCCTGGCTGGTCAAGAGTGTAACTTGGCCTAGAATCGGCCACCAAGGCCTATGCATCTATCCAGAGATCAGTCCAGGTTCAGCCTCCTTCCTTTCCAGCCTGAACCTTATCCATAAACGGTCAAGACAAGCAGCATCTCGCAGATGCCTTCCAAGATGCCATTATGATCCCATTTTCTTCTCCAAACCATCCGAGACTCTTTCTTCACCATTGAAGCTTCTCTGTGACTTGGGATGCAAGGTAAGACCTAGGGTTGTACGGATTTAGGGTTTGGTCCGTACAATTTGACCCGGTTTTTGCACAAACCTAAAATGTTATCAAATGGTCGAGAAATAAGTTTCCCGGGTTGGCCCGTCCGTACAGGGCGTACAGTCCGTACGGCCGTACTGTACGGATCACCCTATTTTTGCACCTCAACCATTTGCTCCCAAATTGCACCCAAGCCTTCTTCCTTCATAGTAAACCCCTCCTGAACCTTGTTCTAGCTCTGCATAAGCTTTTGGACCCTCCTTAGACCTTGATCAGTCTCTAAGTGGGTTTTGCCCAAGCTTTGCACATTAACCTTTAGTGAGATGGTTTATCACTTCAGGTTAACAGAAACTCCTCACTTCTCCTACTGTGGTTGGACTCGGCCAGTCTTTGATGGCTTTGATCTTCTCCTCATCGACCTTAACTCCATCTGCACTCACAACAAAGCCTAGGAAAACCAAGTTATCCGTGCAAAAGGTGCACTTCTTCAAGTTGGCATAAAGCTTTTCTTTCCTTAAAACATTCAGGACAGCCCTAAGATGTTCTAGATGTTCTTCTAAGTTCTTGCTATATACTAAGATGTCATCAAAGTATACTACAACAGAAATGCCTATGAATGATCTAAGAACATGATTCATTAACCTCATGAATGTACTAGGTGCATTGGTTAATCCAAATGGCATAACTAACCACTCATATAATCCATGTTTAGTTTTGAATGCAGTTTTCCATTCATCTCCTTCTTTCATCCTAATCTGATGATAACCACTTTTTAAATCTATCTTAGAAAAGATGCAAGAACCATGCAATTCATCAAGCATATCATCAAGTCTAGGGATAGGGTGGCTATCTTCACTATGATGTTGTTGATTGATCTACAATCAACACACATGCGCCATGTACCATCCTTCTTAGGCACTAAGAGCACTGGTACAGCACATGGGCTCAAACTCTCTCGGATATAGCCCTTCTCCCTGAGTTCCTCTACTTGTCTTTGCAACTCCTTGTCTCAACCGGGTTGGTTCTGTATGCTGGACGGTTTGGAAGTGTAGATCCTGGAACAAAGTCTATCTGGTGCTCAATCCCTCTCAAAGGTGGTAAACCAATGGGATTGTCTTCTGGAAATACATCTTGAAACTCCTGCAAAAGAGAAACCATCTCACTCGGATACACCGGTGTAGAGTCTGTTAAGTTCAAAAGAGCTTCTTTAAACACAAGTAAGATAGCAGATTGTTTAGAGTAGAGAGTTCTTTTGATATCACCCATGTTAGCATAGAAGTTTGGCTGCTTAGTTCCAGCCGGTTTTAGATCAATCTCCTTCTTCTTTTGGAGTTAAATCTGATCTTGTTGAACTTCCTTAGGTGTCAAGGGAACCAGGGTGGTCTTGCGTCCCTTGAACTCAAAGGAGTGCTTGTTGGTGAAGCCATCATGGATAACTCGGCGATCAGATTGCCAAGGTCTTCCAAGAAGTATGTGACCAGCTTCCATAGGCAACACATCACACAAGACTTCATCTTCATATCTCCCAATGGCTAAGGGAATGAGGACTTGACTTGAAACCTTCATGGTGCCTTCTTCATTCAGCCATTGTAGCCGGTAAGGTTTGGGATGCTTCTGAACCTTCAATCCCAACTTCTTGACCATGGTTTCACTCGCAGCATTCACACAGCTACCTCCATCAACAATGAGGCTGCACACCTTCCCTTGGACCAAGCACCGTTTGTAGAATAGGTTCTCACGTTGCTCTAGCTCCTCAGCCTTGTTTTGCAAGCTTAGAAGCCTTCTAGCTACTAATAGCTTCCCCTGGACTGGTCCTTCTTCATGTTCCTCTTCACTCTCTTCTTGGTCAGACTCGGTGTTGTCATCTTCTGAGGCATACTCTCCATCTTCCAGCAAGATCATGACTCTCTTGTTGGTACATTCATTGGCATAATGACCTCTTCCTTGGCACTTGAAACACTTGACATCACGAGCTCTGGAACTAGAAGCTTCAACCTTGCCCTTGCCCTTGTCAAGAGCACTGCTTGGTTTGGTTTCTTCTCTAGGATAGGACTTGTTGTCCTTCTGGAACGGTTTAGACTCCTTCGGGTAAGGTGACTTCTCTTCCTTGGTGTTGTGTAACCGGTTAGAGCCATAGTGGTTGCGTGAATGTCCCTTCCTCTTGAGCTGTTGCTCCACAAGAATAGCCTTGTGTAGCATCTCTTCAAGCTCCACATAATGTTGCATCTCAACATTGTCTTGTATCTCTCGGTTTAAGCCACACAGGAACCTTGACATGGTTGCTTCCCTATCTTCGGATATGCTAGCTCTTAGCATGAGCAACTCCCTCTCCTGGTAATACTCCTCCACTGATCTTGAACCTTGGGTAAGTTTCCTGAGCCGGTTGTTAAACCGAATAAGAGATGGAGTTATGATCCATTAGGAAGGCTGGAAAAGACTTATGGAATGGAGAGGAAGAAGTTTGGAGGTGTCCGTACAAGGCCGTACAAATGGTCCGTACAAGGCCGTACAAGTGGTCCGTACAAATGGGTGAAGAAGAAGTTACCTTGGACGAGAAAAGTTACCCGGGTAAGAGTAACTCGACCCAGAGTTACTCTTACTAGTTACCAAGTGGATCAAGCTTGACTGAGACACGCGTTTGACAGTCTGGCTCGTGCTGGAAGAGCATCTGGTCAAGATGCCAAAGGAATCTCACATGTGAAGCACTCCAGCCACAAGTTTGAATTAGGCGCGCCTAAGACCGGTTGACTCCACATGCTTGGCGAGAAAGCTTATCCTAAACCTTATCTTTTACCCGTTGTAAACCCTTTTTTCCTCTCCTATATATTTGTAACTCCTCTCATTAATCAATCAAGCAATGTTTTCGAGTCTCTCTTATTCTCTCTAGTGTTCTTGGTGTTCTTCATATCGAAATGGTTTCTTGACCAAGTCTCAAGCTTTTAGTCTCCAAATCTCTTCTAGTCTCTCTCAAACTCTTTTCTATCCGTTTATTCTCTGTTTCTACTCAATCTTTCATGGTATCAGAGCCAGGTTCTCGTAAATCTGGGTTTTGATTTCATCTTTCACGAAGAACACTCAAGAACACCTTTTTCATTCCGCAAAGCTTCAAGATGGAAAGTAACAAAACAACCGTGATTCCAGTGATACTTAAGGGGGGAAACTATCTCCTATGGTCTCGTGTGGTGAAGACAGCAGTGGGGAGTAAGGGTTTGTGGAACCACATCCTTGAGGATGAGGCTCCAAAGCTCATTACTCGTGAAGGCGACAAGGAGGTTGTCGCATGTGATGAAGTGAAGTGGATCGAGGAAGACAACACGGTGATGTCTATCCTTCAAAGCTCTCTAGATCCGTCTATCCTAGAGACATACAGCTACTGTGAGAAGGCAAAGGACCAGTGGGACACTCTTCAGAAAGTTTATGGTAACATCTCAAACCTTACACGTGTGTTTGAGATTAAGCGAGCTATCAATAGTCTAGCTCAAGAAAACATGGAGTTCACAAAGCACCTTGGAAAGTTTAGAGCTTTGTGGTCTGAACTTGAGATGTTGAGGCCAAGCACAACCGATCCAGCTGAGCTTAATGAGAGAAGGGAGCAAGATAAAGTCTTTGGCTTGCTCCTGACTCTTAACTCTAGCTACAATGATCTGGTGAAACACATCTTGCGAGCAGAGAAGCTGCCTACCTTGGAGGAAGTCTGCGCACAGATTCAAAAGGAGCAAGGATCGTTGGGCCTATTTGGAGGAAAGGGGGAGCTTACCTTGGCTAACCAAGCTGAGGTACCTCAAGCCAACAAGGTGAATCGCTTTGAAGAAAGGAGGTTCAATGGCAACTGTGATCATTGTAAGAGACAAGGTCACAAGAAGCATCAGTGCTGGATCCTCCATCCTCACCTCAAGCCAGCCAAGTTCATGAAGAACAGAGATGTAAGAGCGAATGTGAGCTATGGAGGGAGTGATCAGCAAGGAGGGGGTGGAGCCGGGCCATCCTCTCAGGCACAGGAGCCTGAAGGTGGTGAGAACAAATCCCTGGTGACCTACACGGCTCAAACCAACCGCCCAAACGAGCATGAGTTCATCCGCCAATCAGAAATGGATGCTCTCATCAAGATGCTCAAGGACAATGGTAACATTCTTGGTAACCTCAGGGGGTATTCTTTTGGTGCATCTAAGATTGCTAGTACTTATGATAACACTGATACTTATACTCATTCTAAGAATGCTGGTTTATCTCATAGTGCTTGTAACATGTCTAAGCCTTTGATAGTTGATTCAGGTGCATCTCATCATATGATTAGTGACACTAGTCTGATTAGAGATATTGAGCCTGCGCTGTTAACTTGAAGAGATGACAATGAATGAGTTAAAAGATGAGATGGAGTGAAAGAAGATTGATGGTGTGAAGGATCTTGTGCAAACGAGTATGGAGAAGGCTGTGGACAGCTTCTGAGTGTGCAAGAGACTGACGAACATCAAGGAGAAGTCTAAGAAAGACCTTGGGAAGCTTTGGTGAAGAGTAGGGATCAAATGGGCTATGTTTGGGTGAGTTGTACGGATGGCCGTACGGATTGTACGGACCGTACGGATCCGAACGGACCGTACGGATCCGTATGGACCAAACTCGACCCAGAAATATTTAAACTCGACCATTTGATCATTGAAGATGAGTTTGAGGCTTGGGAAGGTTAGGGCACATCAAGGGATCCTAAAATGACCAAGACTTGTAACCCAAGGCAACATCAAAGCGTGTGAGGCAAGAAAGGTTTAGGGTTGAAGTGAAGATCAAAGACTTGGGTGTAAAGAAAGGGTTTAGGCGACCAAAGGAAGATGCCTTTGGTATATTAGGCCAAGGGGAGCTCGTGCTGAGGTTTGGATAAGGTTATCCACTTCCCATAAAGCAAAGGAAGAACCTTATCCATAACCTTATCCACTCCCAAAAGCAAAGGAAGAGCACCAGCCATGGACAGCCTGTCCAAGCATGTGTGCATTCTCAGCCTAGTATTTTGAATTAGTCTTGTTGACCTCACATGCTTAGGTTTAGACCAGAAACTCCTCTCCTCTCTATATATACTGTCTCTTGTCGAGTGTAATCAATTAAGGAAGTAAGGGGGAAAACCCCTCTCCACTTCTAAATGAAAAGCTTAGTGTTCTTGAATCAAAATCCTTCTTAGTCTACCTCTTTCTTATTCTCTCAAATCTCTCTAAGTCTCCTTTAGTCTCTGGTTCTGATTCAAGTTTACACAAGCAAACCAGAACCCTTTCTCTTCATCATCTCGTGTTCATCATTGCCTTAAAGGCTTGTTCATCACACACAAACCCAGATCCACATACTCTGGTGAAAATCCAACATGGTATCAGAGCCTGGTTCATCAGAATTTGGTGTCTAGCTTCCGCAAAGATCAAAGCTTTCTTTCATGCCATCAAAACTCAGAAAGAAGCTTCCTTTCCAGCCTGTTCAACCTCTACAAGATGGTGTTCATCCGGAAAGCCCAGAAGCTGTTCTTGAAAGTCTCATACTCTCTCATACCGTCCAGAAGAAAGGAGAGCCTCAGATCCAGGAGTTATGGAGTGGATTAGCTACCCTCTTCATCAAATCAAGTCTAGGCGAGTTCTTATTCAAAAACCAGGAAGAAAGGTGAAAGCTTTCACCTTGTTACTGGTGGGGGCGACCAAAGTATGAAGAAAGGTGGGGACTTTAGGCATGGAGAGTCCAAGGGAAGGTCCATGGAGGAAGGAGGTGTTGGAGGCGCAACCAATAGCCCCTGATCTTGCCATGAATCAAAGGTGTTCAAGGAACTAAGACTATTTCCTTGTTTGTAAGAACCTACTGTCCCTTGTTATAAAGCTTGATCCTTTATGAACTGAATGTGTTGTGTGATGTGTTTGAGACCTGAGGATGTGTTAAGATTGCTAAATATGATTGTTTAGGATCTATCCCAGGATGTTTAGATGAATCGTTTTGAATGGTTGAGTGTTTAAAGTGCTTACTCCAGTTCTAAATGTTGCTTGACCTGATATTAGATAGCATGTTCTGAATCTGCTTGCATACATGAATAGAAACTGATTTAAAGTGAAGCATTTGGGTCTGGTATTTGGAAATGGCATTGATGCTTAGTCTCTGTTCTTATGAATGTCTTGCTAGGATGATAGATAGTTGTATCTAATCCGTTTTGCATTCATGAAGTAAATGGGTTAAGGCTGTTGCATACTCTTGTCATTGGGGCTGCCTTAAGGTTGAGACACCTAGACTGATGTCTAAAGGTCGTTTAAGGCAGGGAATGGTTGCCTAAGTTCTTTGTGATAGCATTTAGAGAGTGGTAAGCTTGCATTAGATGGATCTCAATGATAATGAGATGCTGTCTAAGTGCAAAGCTTGTGACATTGGTGATCAAACTTGATGATTAGTCAAGGTTTGATCCCAATGCAAAGGTGTCTTATCTTGCTTGGAGTTTGAGTGTTGTTTCAGGTTCACATGGAGTGTCTCTTGTTCAACACCAATCCGGAACAAGAGGAAGGCTTGGTCCATTGTGTGGAGCAATGGGAAGGTTCTTGGTGTAGTAGCTGGTTATAAGAAGCGCAGGCCATGAAGGTTGTTGAGCTCCTGGTTCAAAGCACACAAGAAGAGAAGGTCATCACTGAAGCTTGAGGAGGCCGGTGATCCATGGGTACTTGAAGCTGAAGACATGGAGGTGGACCAGTGGTTTCAGCGCAGCTGTTGGGGTGGTGTGCTCCTGGTTTGGATGCTCATTCAGGCTCACTTTCAAGCTTGAAACTAGACTCAATTCAAGCTTGAGGTGGTGACTTGAGTGAGCTACCTGATGATCTAAGTTCAAGACCTGGTTCCTCCTCACCATTGCACCAGGAATAGAAGATGGAGCTATCCGGGTTTAGACATTGGCGAGTCTAGACAAGGGAGTGGTCAGAGCACTCTTGGCTGTGTGAAGAAGAAGGTGACTCTACAATGCGGCTTCTGAAGTGAGGTGGTTGAAGAGTTAGCTGAGGTATCTTCCAGCATTCCATTGAAGGTGGCGAGATCAGAAAGGAGTGGGCAGTGTTGTGTTGATCAAGATCATGAAGCAATCCTTCCAAGCTTGACTTGTTCCACATGGTCAAGCTTGAGGGGGAGTATTGAGAAGCTTCAATGATCTGTGAAGACGGAGTCCTTGGTGGTTATTCAAGAAGAAGAAGCAACCAAGGCTGAGAATGAAGATGGTACTCAATGGAGGTTGTATCTGGTAATCCGAGCACCTAACCCAACAAGAAGTTGGGTGAAAGCGGGAGAGACCAAGATCAGTATGGAGTGAGCTAGATGAGCTCAAAAGTGTTAGTGGTGAGCAATCCAAGTCGGATTAACTTACACCACAGTGAGGGCCATGATCCAGAGTTCTTTGTGTCCACCACACTGGTTGAGACACAAAGAACTCACTGGCCAATCCCTAGGCCTTGAAGGAGCTTACTCTTTTCCTTATGAGGGTTTTATCCCTAAGGAGGGTTTTCTCTCATAAGGTTTTTAATGAGGAGTGACTTCAAGGTTCCAAGCTTCACTTAGGAGCACTAGAGTCTAGCTTGAGGGGGAGTGTTAACTTGAAGAGATGACAATGAATGAGTTAAGAGATGAGATGGAGTGAAAGAAGATTGATGGTGTGAAGGATCTTGTGCAAACGAGTATGGAGAAGGCTGTGGACAGCTTCTGAGTGTGCAACAGACTGACGAACATCAAGGAGAAGTCTAAGAAAGACCTTGGGAAGCTTTGGTGAAGAGTAGGGATCAAATGGGCTATGTTTGGGTGAGTTGTACGGATGGCCGTACGGCCGTACGGATTGTACGGACCGTACGGATCCGTACAGACCAAACTCGACCCAGAAATATTTAAACTCGACCATTTGATCATTGAAGATGAGTTTGAGGCTTGGGAAGGTTAGGGCACATCAAGGGATCCTAAAATGACCAAGACTTGTAACCCAAGGCAACATCAAAGCGTGTGAGGCAAGAAAGGTTTAGGGTTGAAGTGAAGATCAAAGACTTGGGTGTAAAGAAAGGGTTTAGGCGACCAAAGGAAGATGCCTTTGGTATATTAGTCCAAGGGGAGCTCGTGCTGAGGTTTGGATAAGGTTATCCACTTCCCATAAAGCAAAGGAAGAACCTTATCCATAACCTTATCCACTCCCAAAAGCAAAGGAAGAGCACCAGCCATGGACAGCCTGTCCAAGCATGTGTGCATTCTCAGCCTAGTATTTTGAATTAGTCTTGTTGACCTCACATGCTTAGGTTTAGACCAGAAACTCCTCTCCTCTCTATATATACTGTCTCTTGTCGAGTGTAATCAATTAAGGAAGTAAGGGGGAAAACCCCTCTCCACTTCTAAATGAAAAGCTTAGTGTTCTTGAATCAAAATCCTTCTTAGTCTACCTCTTTCTTATTCTCTCAAATCTCTCTAAGTCTCCTTTAGTCTCTGGTTCTGATTCAAGTTTACACAAGCAAACCAGAACCCTTTCTCTTCATCATCTCGTGTTCATCATTGCCTTAAAGGCTTGTTCATCACACACAAACCCAGATCCACATACTCTGGTGAAAATCCAACATGCGCATGGACATGTTATGATAGCTAATGGTGATAGAATCCCAATAAGGGGTATAGGCAAGCTTAAACTGTTTGATAAAGAGTCTAGATGCTTTTACATGCCTGAGTTTACTTCAAACTTGTTATCAGTTAAGAAATGTACTAATGACTTGCAATGCAATGTGATCTTTAGCCCTAATGATGTGAAGTTTCAGGATACTGAGAGCAGTCGGTTGATTGGGAAAGGAGTTACAAAAGGAGACCTTTACTTGCTTGAGGAGCTTACTTCTTTAAAAGTTTATCAGAGTTCAGGCCGTGGGTTGTGTGAGAAGCTTCAACCTCAACAGGTTCGGACTGATCTTGTAATAACAAGGAGAAGAGAAGACTTGATGAGAGAATAAGATTGTGGAAGAGACTAAGAGAATAAAGAGACTAAAGAGAGATTCGTGAGACTTAATGAACCAGAGACTAAGAGAGTGAAGAACAGAGATTTAGAACCCAGAAAAGAATAGGAAGGAGGAGGGGAAACCCCACTCTCTCACTTAATTCGTTTACAATTGATAATGAGGCCTTTATAGGCAAAACAAGAAGCAAACATTAACCTATATCTAAGGGCTGATAAATCCTGAGAGAATGGACGGTTTAGATGAAGTCAGATGGTCTTCATACAGGCTGGAGACAGCCTGGGCGCGCCTAGGAAAGCTTGGCAAGGAATAGGCCAGCAATGCACATGAACCTGGCCAATGATCAGTCCAAGTTCATTCCTTCTTTTGGATAAGCATCTTGAGAGCATATTCCTCTTATCCATCTCGTCCCAAATGATCCCTTGCCTCCTTAGCTTCAATCAGTCACAAGGGATTCGAATTGCTTTGGTTTAAAGTGATCAAACCAAAGACAAACCCGAAACTGCTTTATTTCTCGACCCTACGGACTGTGTACGGACCACCCGTCCGTACACCTTGACCCGGATTTTTCACATTGCCCAAACTCACCCAAAAGTCGAACCAGGAAGTGTTTTGGGTCGACCATGTCCGTACAGTCCGTACAAGGCCGTACAACTGGCCGTACAGGCCGTACGACTGTCCGTACAGTCGACCCTATTTTTGCACTTTCGCCCAATGGCTCCCAAATCTTCCCAAACACTTCCTTCTTGATCATAAACCCTTCTCGAACCTTGTTCTTGATCAGCATAAGCTTCTGGACCCTCTTTAGTCCTTGATCAGACTTCTAATGGGTTTTGACCCTAACTTTGCACATGGCCTTTAGTGGTCCATTTCTCACTTCAGGTTTAACATTCTTTACCTGATCATAGTTGTTCCTTTACTTCTGTTTCTGCTTCCGAGTTGAATAAGAATGCTTTGTGGCATGCTAGACTAGGACATCCTCATGTTAGAGCTTTAAGCTTAATGGTTCCAGGTGTTATGTTTGAGAATAATGATTGTGAAGCTTGTATCTTAGGCAAGCATTGTAAAACTGTGTTTCAAAAGTCCTCTACCATCTATGATCACTGCTTTGATTTAATACACTCGGATGTTTGGACTGCACCTTGCTTATCTAGGGAGAACCATAAGTACTTTGTCACATTCATAGATGAGAAGTTTAAATACACCTGGATAACCTTGATTCCATCTAAGGATAGAGTGCTTGATGCATTTAGAAATTTTCAAGCATATGTGACTAACCATTTCAATGCTAAGCTGAATTTTTTTAGATCAGATAATGGTGTGGAGTATACCAGTCAAGCCTTCAAGCAACATGTATCCAAGCATGGTATTCTTCACCAAACGAGCTGTCCTTACACCCCACAACAGAATGGAGTTGCTGAAAGGAAGAACCGACACCTTATGGAAGTTGCTAGGTCCATGACGTTCCAAGCTAATGTGCCAAAGAGGTTTTGGAGTGATGCTGTGGCTACTGCTTGCTATCTGATCAACCGAACCCCAACTAAGGTTCTTGAAGATCAATCACCCTTTGAGGTATTGAACAAGCATAGACAAGCCTTAGATCATATCAGGGTCTTTGGTTGTCTCTGTTTTGTTCATAAACCGGGGGAGCTAAGGAACAAGTTGGAGGCCAAGAGCACAAAGGGGATGATTATTGGTTATTCACCAACTCAGAAAGGGTACAAGTGTTATGATCCAGCAACCAGAAGGGTAGTGGTGTCTAGAGATGTGAAGTTCGTGGAAGAGCGAGGGTTCTATGAGGAGAAGAACCAAGAAGAACTCAAGGATTTGGCTTCTGACAAAGCAGCCAACTTGAGGATAATATTGGAGAATCTTGGGATTAACTTATCTCAGGATCCGAGGAGTGGAGGAGGACAACAACAAGAAGGTCTTCCCACGGCTGATGGACAAGAACCCCACCTTGATCATGAGGGGGGAAATGAACCAGAGGAGCAGTATGATGAAGAATCAGGTTCCACACATGATCAAGGTGTGGATCAAGGTGATGAAGAAGCTGGAGATGGAAACCATGAAGAGGAAGAGGTCGAGGAGGCTCAACCAGAAGCAGCTCAAGAAGTTCAACCTTTGAGAAGAAGTACAAGGGTGAGAAACCCTCCATCCAACTGGATCAACAACCGGGTATACTATAATGCTCAAGCAGTTGCTCATCCTGCCCAAGCTGTTTGCAATCTAACCCATTACCCGGAAGAGCACAAAGCCTTTATGATCAGTTTGGATGAGAGTCAGTTACCAAGATCCTACGAAGAGGCTATGCAAGACAAAGAGTGGAAGGAATCAGTTGGAGCTGAAGCAGACGCAATGATTAAAAATGATACTTGGTTTGAGAGTAAACTACCAAAAGGGAAGAAGGCTGTGACCAGCAGATGGATCTTTACTATCAAGTATCTCCCAAATGGGAAGGTTGAAAGGAAGAAGACAAGACTGGTGGCAAGAGGTTTCACTCAAACATATGGAGAAGACTACATTGATACCTTTGCTCCAGTTGCCAAGCTTCATACTATCCGGATAGTTCTATCCATTGCTGTGAACTTAGAATGGGGTCTTTGGCAAATGGATGTGAAGAATGCCTTACTTCAAGGGAACTTGAAGATGAGGTGTTGATGTGATCATGGAAAGCACCAATGAATGTGATGTGAGCATGGACCAGCTCAACAAGGAAGATGATGTATCTAGGAATGCACCCATGGACAAACCAGCTGATGAAGATGCCTTAGCCATTCCAGGAGGTCCCATGACTCGTTCTAGAACCAAGAAACTAAATGGAGCCATTGGAGGATTACTTAGACTCGTATGGAAACAAGAAGAAGGTCTTGGACAAAGCTTGATGATCCGAGATACCTTGATCACCTTTCAAGCTATCTCCTCATCTAGCTGAATTAGTACTTAGGCAAAGTACTTGTGTGTGCTCTTTTCCTTGCTCTCGGTTTTGTCCCAAAGAGGTTTTACGGAGGAAGGTTTTTAACGAGGCCACAAGCTGCTTTACACATCTCCTAGGTGCTAATATCGGTCCAAACCTATGAAGACTACTCTATCTATTTACCTTATGTTATGTTTAATCTATAGTTTTTATTTCATTAAGTTTTCAAAAACCTAAGGAGCGTGTTCCTTAGTTTCTATTTAAACCCTTGCATCCCTCATTCTAAAACAAGGAGTCTTTTATCAATCTCTCTCGTTCTCTCTTCTCTTTGAGTTGAAGAATCTCTGGTGTGTCATATCCAGAACCTTAAGGGCATCTACTTGGTGTGTAATATCCGATCTAGTTGCCTAGGAGTATCAGGGAGCCTTTCCGCAGCTTCTTGTGTCACCATTCATCCCACACGCCTTGGAGGATTCGCGTCTTCTGATTCATTCTCGCGAGGATTATCACTTGATCCCTCTTCCCAGACCCAGAGCCTTCCTAGGATCTTATTATGTGGTATCAGAGCAACTCTGGAAGGGAAGTAATTGATTTCTCACAGATATTCGTTTTGGTCTTTTCATATTCTACTGTGTTTTGATCAGATCTTTGTTTCTGTTGTTGAAATCTATTAGCTTTAAGTATTCTGATCACGAATCTGATTGTTTTCTTTTCATTTTCACTGTGATTTCGTGTTGATCTGTGTTTTGTGTCGAAAATCTGATAGAATAGTGTTTGGTGTCACTTATCATGTGATGGGAGGCTCCTGAGTCTACTATCAAAGGTTTAGCTGAGCTATTAGCAATATGACAAGTTCCTTTTGGAATAGAACAAGCAAGACTTTGGCGGTTCATTTCTAATGTCCTACCAGTTCTATCAGTCCTAAGATCAATCACATTTTCTAGCTTACTAGCAACCATTGAAGCACCAAGAGAATACCCATTAAGGTTACCAAAGGTGTTACCATTCTCCTTGAGCATTTTGATGAGGGCTTCAATGTCAGACCTCCGGATGTAGTCTTGATCATTGTTCCTGCTGGTACCACCCGTGTAGGCAACAAGGGACTTTCCTTCACTGGCCTCCCTCTTATCACCATCGGTTGTCTTGCTTGTGCTTGCAACAGTTGACCCCTCCGAGATGTGAGCTCTAGCTTCCCTATCCTTCATGAACTTGGCCGGCTTGAGATGTGGGTGGAGGATCCAGCACTGACTCTTCTTGTGGCCGTGCTTCTTGCAATGATCACAGTTACCATTGAACCTCCTGTCTTCATACTTGTTGAAAGCAGCTTTGTTTGCCATTGATGTTTCAACCTGATCAGTTTGCGCAGCTTGGTTAGCCAAGGTAAGCTCCCCCTTACCTCCAAACAACCCAATAGAGCCTTGTTCCTTTTGTATCTGAGCACACACATCTTCTAGAGATGGAAGCTTCTCAGCTCTCAGGATATGCTTGATGAGGCTGTTTTAGGCAGGGTTTAGAGTGAGCAGGAGCCCAAAGACCTTATCTTGCTCTCGCCTTTCATTCAACTCATCAGCATCAACCGTGCTTGGTCTCAGCATCTCTAACTCGGACCAGAGGGCTCGGAACCTTCCAAGATGCTTAGTGAACTCCATATCTTCTTGTAGCAATCCGTTGATTGCTCTCTTCACCTCAAACACTCGGCTCAAGTTTGAGATGTTTCCATACACCTTCTTCAAGGTCTCCCATAGATCCTTTGCGGTTTCACAGTAGCTATAAGCTTCCATGATAGGAGTCTCAAGAGATCCTTGAAGAAGTGTCATCACCATCATGTCTTCTTGCTGCCACTTCTCCACCTCACTTGTGGCACTTGCAGCTTCACCTTCTTGAGTAATGAGCTTAGGAGCTTCACCGGATGTGATATGACCCCATAAGCCCTTACTTCCCACAGCAGTCTTCACCTAACGAGACCACAACAGATAGTTACTCCCCTTTAGAGTAACCGGAACCTTCATGCTAACACTATCCATCTACAACCAGCTTGACTTCAAAAGCTTGGAAATGAGTGGATCTATACCTTAGAACACGGATGAACCCAGAAATGAGAGAAAGGTTGAGTCTTTGAAGGTAAGAACGTGAAAGACTCAAGCTTTTACACCACACAAGCTTCAAACTTCAGTCTTCTACCCGGATCTTCAAAGAGCAGCCTTAGATCTTCAAAAAGCTTCAACCTTGATCTTCTTCAACTCGATGAACACAAACCCAGATCTTGATCAACCTGGCTCTGATACCATAAGATCTTTTAAGATCTTAGACAAATAAGTAACAAGAACAAGACTAGAAAGAGATTTGATGAGAGAAAGACTCGGTTTAGACTAAGAACTAAGGAGAATAATGAGAGACTATGAAGAACATTATGAGACTCGAAAGTTTAGAGAGAACTGTATATGCTTTATTGTTAAACCAAATAAGAGATGGAGTTATGATCTATTAGGAAGGCTAGAAAAGACTTATGAAATGGAGAGGAAGAAGTTTGGAGGTGTCCGTACAAGGCCGTACAGATGGTCCGTACAAGGCCGTACAAGTGGTCCGTACAAGTGGGTAAAAGAAAGTTTACCATGGACGAGAAAACTTACCCGGGTAAGAGTAACTCGACCCAGAGTTACTCTTACTAGTTACCAAGTGGATCAAGCTTGACTGAGACACGCGTTTGACAGTCTGGCTCGTGCTGGAAGAGCATCTGGTCAAGATGCCAAAGGAATCTCACATGTGAAGCACTCCAGCCACAAGTTTGAATTAGGCGCGCCTAAGACCGGTTGACTCCACATGCTTGGCGAGAAACCTTATCTTCTACCCGTTGTAAACCCTTGTTTCCTTCCCTATATATTTGTAACTCCTCTCATTAATCAAAGCAAGAATTTTTCGAGTCTCTCTCATTTCTCTCTAGTGTTCTTGGTGTTCATCATCTCAAAATGGTTTCTTAACCAAGTTTCAAGCTTGTAGTCTCCAAATCTCTTCTAGTCTCTCTCAAACTCTATTCTATCCGTTTATTCTCTGTTTCTTCTCAATCTTTCATGGTATCAGAGCCAGGTTCTCGTAAATCTGGGTTTTGATTTCATATCTCACGAAGAACACTCAAGAACACCTTTTTCATTTCGCAAAGCTTCAAGATGGAAAGTAACAAAACAACCGTGATTCCAGTGATACTTAAGGGGGGAAACTATCTCCTATGGTCTCGTGTGGTGAAGACAGCAGTGGGGAGTAAGGGTTTGTGGAACCACATCCTTGAGGATGAGGCTCCAAAGCTCATTACTCGTGAAGGCGACAAGGAGGTTGTCGCATGTGATGAAGTGAAGTGGATCGAGGAAGACAACACGGTGATGTCTATCCTTCAAAGCTCTCTAGATCCGTCTATCCTAGAGACATACAGCTACTGTGAGAAGGCAAAGGACCAGTGGGACACTCTTCAGAAAGTTTATGGTAACATCTCAAACCTTACACGTGTGTTTGAGATTAAGCGAGCTATCAATAGTCTAGCTCAAGAAAACATGGAGTTCACAAAGCACCTTGGAAAGTTTAGAGCTTTGTGGTCTGAACTTGAGATGTTGAGGCCAAGCACAACCGATCCAGCTGAGCTTAATGAGAGAAGGGAACAAGATAAAGTCTTTGGCTTGCTCCTGACTCTTAACTCTAGCTACAATGATCTGGTGAAACACATCTTGCGAGCAGAGAAGCTGCCTACCTTGGAGGAAGTCTGCGCACAGATTCAAAAGGAGCAAGGATCGTTGGGCCTATTTGGAGGAAAGGGGGAGCTTACCTTGGCTAACCAAGCTGAGGTACCTCAAGCCAACAAGGTGAATCGCTTTGAAGAAAGGAGGTTCAATGGCAACTGTGATCATTGTAAGAGACAAGGTCACAAGAAGCATCAGTGCTGGATCCTCCATCCTCACCTCAAGCCATCCAAGTTCATGAAGGACAGAGATGCAAGGGCGAATGTGAGCTATGGAGGGAGTGATCAGCAAGGAGGGGGTGGAGCCGGGCCATCTACTCGGACACAGGAGACTGAAGGTGGTGATAACAAAGCCCTGGTGTCCTACACAGCTCAAACCAACCGCCCAAACGAGCATGAGTTCATCCGCCGATCAGAGATGGATGCTCTCATCAAAATGCTCAAGGACAATGGTAACATCTTTGGTAACCTCAGGGGGTACTCTTTTGGTGCATCTAAGATTGCTAGTATTCATGATAACACTGATGCTTATACTCACTCTAGGAATGTTGGTTTATCTCATAGTGCTTGTAACATGTCTAAACCGTTGATAGTTGATTCAGGTGCATCTCATCATATGATTAGTGACACTAGTCTGATTAGAGATATTGAGCCTGCGCATGGACATGTTATGATAGCTAATGGCGATAGAATTCCAATAAAGGGTATAGGCAAGCTTAAACTGTTTGATAAAGAATCTAGATGCTTTTACATGCCTGAGTTTACTTCAAACTTGTTATCAGTTAAGAGATGTACTAATGACTTGCAATGCAATGTGATCTTTAGCCCTAATGATGTGAAGTTTCAGGATATTGAGAGCAGTCGGTTGATTGGGAAAGGAGTTACAAAAGGAGATCTTTACTTGCTTGAGGAGCTTACTTCTTTACCTGATCATAGTTGTTCCTTTACTTCTGTTTCTGCGTTGAATAAGAATGCTTTGTGGCATGCTAGACTAGGACATCCTCATGTTAGGGCTTTAAGCTTAATGGTTCCAGGTGTTATGTTTGAAAATAATGATTGTGAAGCTTGTATCTTAGGCAAGCATTGTAAAACTGTGTTTCAAAAGTCTTCTACTATCTATGATCACTGTTTTGATTTAATTCACTCGGATGTTTGGACTGCCCCTTGCTTATCTAGAGAGAACCATAAGTACTTTGTCACATTCATAGATGAGAAGTCTAAATACACCTGGATAACCCTGATTCCATCTAAGGATAGAGTGCTTGATGCATTTAGAAATTTTCAAGCATATGTGACTAACCATTTTAATGCTAAGCTGAAAATTTTGAGATCAGATAATGGTGGGGAGTATACCAGTCAAGCATTCAAGCAACATCTATCCAAGCATGGTATTCTTCACCAAACGAGCTGTCCTTACACACCACAACAGAATGGAGTTGCTGAAAAGAAGAACCGGCACCTTATGGAAGTTGCTAGGTCCATGATGTTCCAAGCTAATGTGCCAAAGAGGTTTTGGAGTGATGCTGTGGCTACTGCTTGTTATCTGATCAACCGAACCCCAACTAAGGTTCTTGAAGATCAATCACCCTTTGAGGTATTGAACAAACATAGACCAGCCTTAGATCATATCAGGGTCTTTGGTTGCCTCTGTTTTGTTCATAAACCGGGGGAGCTAAGGAACAAGTTGGAGGCTAAGAGCAGAAAGGGGATGTTTATTGGTTATTCACCAACTCAGAAAGGGTACAAGTGTTATGATCCAGCAACCAGAAGGGTAGTGGTGTCTAGAGATGTGAAGTTCGTGGAAGAGCGAGGGTTCTATGAGGAGAAGAACCAAGAAGAACTCAAGGATTTGGCTTCTGACAAAGCAGCCAACTTGAGGATAATATTGGAGAATCTTGGGATTAACTTATCTCAGGATCCGAGGAGTGGAGGAGGACAACAACAAGAAGGTCTTCCCACGGCTGATGGACAAGAACCCCACCTTGATCATGAGGGGGGAAATGAACCAGAGGAGCAGTATGATGAAGAATCAGGTTCCACACATGATCAAGGTGTGGATCAAGGTGATGAAGAAGCTGGAGATGGAAACCATGAAGAGGAAGAGGTCGAGGAGGCTCAACCAGAAGCAGCTCAAGAAGTTCAACCTTTGAGAAGAAGTACAAGGGTGAGAAACCCTCCATCCAACTGGATCAACAACCGGGTATACTATAATGCTCAAGCAGTTGCTCATCCTGCCCAAGCTGTTTGCAATCTAATTCATTACCCGGAAGAGCACAAAGCCTTTATGATCAGTTTGGATGAGAGTCAGTTACCAAGATCCTACGAAGAGGCTATGCAAGACAAAGAGTGGAAGGAATCAGTTGGAGCTGAAGCAGACGCAATGATTAAAAATGATACTTGGTTTGAGAGTAAACTACCAAAAGGGAAGAAGGCTGTGACCAGCAGATGGATCTTTACTATCAAGTATCTTCCAAATGGGAAAGTTGAAAGGAAAAAGACAAGACTGGTGGCAAGAGGTTTCACTCAAACTTATGGAGAAGACTACATTGATACCTTTGCTCCGGTTGCCAAACTGCATACTATCCGGATAGTTCTCTCCCTTGCTGTGAACTTAGAATGGGGTCTTTGGCAAATGGATGTGAAGAATGCCTTCCTTCAAGGAGAGCTTGAAGATGAGGTGTACATGCTTCCCCCTCCTGGTCTTGAGCACTTGGTTAAAGATGGAAACGTTCTGAGATTGAAGAAGGCCATTTATGGTCTAAAGCAATCTCCTAGAGCATGGTACACCAAGCTGAGCACAACTCTCAATGGGAAGGGCTTCAAGAAGACTGAACTTGACCACACTCTCTTCACCTTGACCACTTCCTCAGGTATAGTAGTCCTTCTTGTGTATGTTGATGATATCATCATCACAGGAAGTGACAAGGTTGGGATTCAATCAACCAAGGACTTTCTAAAGTCGGTTTTTGAGATTAAAGACTTGGGAGAAATGAAATACTTCCTTGGGATTGAGATATGTAGATCCAAGGAAGGTTTATTCCTTTCTCAAAGAAAATATACACTTGATATTTTGAAAGATGCAGGTAGACTTGGAGGAAAGAGTGTCAAGACTCCATTAGAAGATGGGTATAAGATTCCACGTGAGGGGGAGATTGAAGACAGTCAACTGTTTGAAGATGCCAAGCTTTACAGAAAGCTTGTTGGTAAGTTAATTTACTTGACCATTACACGTCCTGATATATGTTTTGCTGTGAACCAGGTGAGTCAACACATGCAAGGACCAACGGAACATCATTGGAGCATGGTTAACCGAATTCTGATGTACCTGAATGGCTCACCTGATCAAGGAGTGTGGATGGGATGCAACAAAAGCACTGAGGTGGTAGGATACTGTGATGCGGATTGGGCAGGAGATCGAGCAGATAGGAAGTCTACAACAGGCTATTGCACGTTCATTGGTGGGAACTTGGTCACTTGGAAGAGCAAGAAGCAGAAAGTGGTATCCTGCTCGAGTGCTGAGGCCGAGTATAGGGCCATGTTGAAGCTGACTAATGAGTTAGTCTGGATCAAGGGAATACTCAAGCACTTGGAGATTGATCAAGCCACACCAATGACCATGCATTGTGACAATCAAGCTGCAATCCACATTGCATCCAACTCGGTGTTTCATGAGAGAACCAAGCACATTGAAGTTGACTGCCACAAAGTAAGACAGATGATAGTCCAAGGAGTGATCTTACCTTGCTATACCCGGAGTGAAGACCAGTTGGCTGATGTATTTACTAAGGCTCCGAGACAGAAGACACTTGAGTCCATCCATCAGAGGTTGGGACTCATTGATCTCACTAGGTGAAACTAATCCCCTGTCATGAGGTCTTTACTCTTTTCCTTGCTGAGGTTTTATCCCTAAGGAGGGTTTTCTTTGGCAAGGTTTTTAATGAGGAAGATCTCATGACATTCCAAGCTTGACTTGTTCCACATGGTCAAGCTTGAGGGGGAGTGTTAAACCAAATAAGAGATGGAGTTATGATCTATTAGGAAGGCTGGAAAAGACTTATGAAATGGAGAGGAAGAAGTTTGGAGGTGTCCGTACAAGGCCGTACAGATGGTCCGTACAAGGCCGTACAAGTGGTCCGTACAAGTGGGTAAAAGAAAGTTTACCATGGACGAGAAAACTTACCCGGGTAAGAGTAACTCGACCCAGAGTTACTCTTACTAGTTACCAAGCGGACCAAGCTTGACTGAGGTGCGCGTTGGACAGGCTGGCTCGTGCTGGAAGAGCATCTGGTCAAGATGCCAAAGGAATCTCGCGTGTGAAGCACTCCAGCCACAAGTTTGAATTAGGCGCGCCTAAGACCGGTTGACTCCACATGCTTGGCGAGAAACCTTATCTTCTACCCGTTGTAAACCCTTGTTTCCTTCCCTATATATTTGTAACTCCTCTCATTAATCAAAGCAAGAATTTTTCGAGTCTCTCTCATTTCTCTCTAGTGTTCTTGGTGTTCATCATCTCAAAATGGTTTCTTAACCAAGTTTCAAGCTTTTAGTCTCCAAATCTCTTCTAGTCTCTCTCAAACTCTATTCTATCCGTTTATTCTCTGTTTCTTCTCTATCTTTCATTTATTCATAGAGAGAGTTGAGAATATATAGAGAGGGTTTACAAGGGTTTCGTAAAGCAAGAGAGGGAAAGCATGTGGACAGGAGAAGAGGCGCGCCCAATGGTTCAAACGAGTGGCTCTGGTGGCTAGATGCCAATGGCATCTTGACTAGATGCTTCTCACTTTTCAGCTTGCACCGGCTGGAGGCTTGACCAAGCCTTATCTTCAAACGGTAACCTTGGCGCCTAAAGCTTCAAGGTTTACCCGACCCAACCCTTTCTTTCACTCTAAGTTAACCACTCGATCTCCTCATGGTAAGTTCTCCTCTTTTACCTTTTTACCTTTTTCACCTCAGTAACTTTTCTTGTACGGACAACCCCATTTTTGCACTTTGCCAAAACATGGTTTAAAGCTCTTTTGGGTCGACCTTGTACGGCCTGTACGGCCTGTACGGCCTGTACGGCCTTGTACGGCCTTGTACGGCCTGTACGGCCTTGTACGGACAAGGTCGACCCGAACCCCTCTCTTTTCCTCCTTCTCTCTATTCCATACTAACTAGATACCTCAACTTAACAGAGAGTATGTTCCAAGACAGTACCACAGGGAAGTACTTCGAAACCAGCCATCTGAGACAAAGCTTTATCCTTCAAACTCTGTTCAGAAACAAACTGACAGCAAGAGATCACGTCCATCTAGTACTTTTGGTTCATCTATCAAGAAACCAATCTCTTACAGCAAGGAGAAAACAGTCCCTAATCCATTTAGAGATGATAAACAATTCTGTTTATTCAGTGAGAAGGATAAGAAGGCACTGTTAAAAGTAATGGTGGATGTGGATAAGCAATTCAAAAGGTCCAACACAACACGTCAGCCATAGAAGCACAGAACCAAGAGTGTTTCACTTCTGTCTCAGAACTCAAAGAGGCAGAACCAGAACCAGAACCAGCTGCGCCTATCCAAGAAGATCAAGCCAAAGAATCATCATTTACCATTCAGAAAGAAGAGCAGCCAGTCCAGGACGTGATGGTATCAATCATTCAGGATGTGGTAGAAGAGAATGCACCCAAGGAACCACAAGCAGATCTAGGAATAATGCAATTGATTGTCTTTGATCCATGTGATTTCCAAAAGACTTTATTGGGTACCTTTCTGATTGTTTGGAACAAGACCAGGGCAATGGAGCTTTCAAGACACGAACTGGGCATGAAGAATGATGTATTTGAGCCTGGAGGAGAGCTGTGGAATCTCAGGAACAAGATTGAGAAGGAATCAGCTGCAGTAACACCTGGTTTTGTTGATTTCACACCCTCTGAAGAACTAATGTTGCACGTCTCAGCTCAGCAAGAATTTCATTATGAAATCAATTTGAGAATGTCACCAGCTCTGTCATGGATCCAACGAGGCAGAAACCACAGCAAATGGCCACATGATCATCAAGATATTGCTAATTTTGCAAAACTTGTCGGTTTGGATCATTCCCAAGAGAAGCTTCTATCTGATTGTGCTGGAAGGTTACAGACCTACCCGTGGAAACCTGGAGCATATGTCCACAAG
Organism: Moricandia arvensis; assembly: GCA_905132765.1. Classification (NCBI taxonomy): domain Eukaryota; kingdom Viridiplantae; phylum Streptophyta; class Magnoliopsida; order Brassicales; family Brassicaceae; genus Moricandia; species Moricandia arvensis. The sequence goes on from CAJHQP010003454.1 coordinate 29,688, forward strand.
AATATCATCCTTAGAGAGTGTTTTGTTCGTGCTAGAACCAGCTGGGGTCATAAGGAGTTGGAAGCTGATCAAAAGGACTTGGACCTTGACCATATCAAGATATGGAAACCACCAGACATGCATCAGCTTCAATACCATTGCAGAGATTATCAAACCATGATTGGAAATGAAGAAGCCAATGGAGAAGTTAGTGAAGTGATCACTGGATCAAGAGAAGAACTAATGTCTTCTTCTCAAATCAAAGAGAAGCCACCAGATACAATTAGTCTCCAGCAGAGTCCAAAGCAATGCACTCAAGGTAATTATCTAGAATCTAAGAAACGCATGAAACCTGATTTGCTTGCCATTGGTACAGGTCAAACAAGATTAAGTGCTACACTATACCATAAGAAATATTATCAGAGAGATGACTCCTTGGCTAAGTTGGAACTGCAACAAAGGAACCTTGAAAACTGTCTAGCTGCCAGTTTTGATATAGGTGTAGTCCGAGGGTCATATCTCAACAACCAGAAGGAATTAAGGAGCAATCTTAATTGCAATAGAAACTTAACTCATCAGGGCATCACGTCAAATTGGAATCATTTCCAAACCTTCTCAGGTGAGCATGCTAAGATAGCTGATCATGTTTTCAAGAGTTCATTCATCAATGATTACACAGATATGATGCACTTGTTTTTGTCAAAAGAGCCATGTGCAGATTATGAAGCTTGGAAGCATACAAATAGAAACAACAAGTGTGAGGAAGACCAGAGGTTCAAACCACCTGATTTGGACCATGATAAGCACCAAGACGTCTCTTACTTCATCATCATCAAAGAAGCACCTCCAGATGCAGCACATAATCCAAAACTGAGCAAAACCCAATTTGGAATAAGACTCTTACTCTTTGATAGGTTTTCGTATATTGACTTGCCTTGTTTCAATGTATCAGGTCTAAGGAATGCCTCAGGAGAAAGTAGAATCAAATGGATCATGATTACACCTAGAATCTGCAACAATGCCTACTGCCTCGATTTGCAAGGTGAGAATTTAAGCAATGAATTTGATGTTACTGATTTAGTTTCTTTGCTTGCAGATAAAACAGATTTGAGGACAAATCTTTTTGAAGAGGGAGGGGATGATGTGATCATGGAAAGCACCAATGAATGTGATGTGAGCATGGACCAGCTCAACAAGGAAGATGATGTATCTAGGAATGCACCCATGGACAAACCAGCTGATGAAGATGCCTTAGCCATTCCAGGAGGTCCCATGACTCGTTCTAGAACCAAGAAACTAAATGGAGCCATTGGAGGATTACTTAGACTCGTATGGAAACAAGAAGAAGGTCTTGGACAAAGCTTGATGATCCGAGATACCTTGATCACCTTTCAAGCTATCTCCTCATCTAGCTGAATTAGTACTTAGGCAAAGTACTTGTGTGTGCTCTTTTCCTTGCTCTCGGTTTTGTCCCAAAGAGGTTTTACGGAGGAAGGTTTTTAACGAGGCCACAAGCTGCTTTACACATCTCCTAGGTGATAATATCGGTCCAAACCTATGAAGACTACTCTATCTATTTACCTTATGTTGTGTTTAATCTATAGTTTTTATTTCATTAAGTTTTCGAAAACCTAAGGAGAGTGTTCCTTGGTTTCTATTTAAACCCTTGCATCCCTCATTCTAAAACAAGGAGTCTTTTATCAATCTCTCCCGTTCTCTCTTCTCTTTGAGTCGAAGAATCTCTGGTGTGTCATATCCAGAACCTTAAGGGCTTCTACTTGGTGTGTAATATCCGATCTAGTTGCCTAGGAGTATCAGGGAGCCTTTCCGCAGCTTCTTGTGTCACCATTCATCCCACACGCCTTGGAGGATTTGAGTCTTCTGATTCATTCTCGCGAGGATTATCACTTAATCCCTCTTCCCAGACCCAGAGCCTTCCTAGGATCTTATTAGGTGTACATGCTTCCCCCTCCTGGTCTTGAGCACTTGGTTAAAGATGGAAACGTTCTGAGGTTGAAAAAGGCCATATATGGTCTAAAGCAATATCCTAGAGCATGGTACACCAAGTTAAGCACAATTCTCAATGGGAAGGGTTTCAAGAAGACTGAACTCGACCACACTCTGAACTCGACCACACTCTCTATTGACATGAAGACATGAATAAAAGATGGAGACAAAGAGAAGAGATGCATTTGGGCGAGCTGGAATGGTTTGGTCCGTACAGATTTGGAACACAAGTCATTCTGTACAAAACTTGACTTCCAAGCAAGTAAGTGACCTAACTTGGGTTGGAAGGCAAGGAAGTGGTTTAAACTCGACAAGAAGAGGGTCACTTGGTCAAGAGAGACGTTGGAGACTTTTGGAAGCAAGTGGAATTCAAAAATAGATCAGATCACATGTTCTACTTAGGGGAGGAGGAGCTGTTTAGGTCCTGTCACTTTCAGGCTCCACTATCTCGACCAAGAAGCCTTATTATACTCTTATTCTTCTTGTCTGCATCCTACTTGTTTTGTCTTTAAATATTGTATCTCTGGAAACTGAATCAAGCAAGGAAAACAATCCTTCTTTACTCTTATTTTCGAATCTCTCTCTCTCTCTCTTCTCTCTCTTGAGTTTCTTCTCTCTCTCTCTTGTTCTTCACACTGTTCTTCATTTTCTTACATGGTATCAGAGCTTTAAGCTCCTAAACCACTCAATTTCTTCCGCAAACACTCTCTATTCACTCTATACTTCAGTTCTATCCCATTACTTTCTGTTTATCTTGAAGAACATCCTTTTGTCCAGTGGATATTAGGACTGTTCTTGCAAGTTTCTGGGTTATTCTTGACCATTTCACTTCATTTCTCTTCATATCTCTTTACATCTTCACGGTTTAAATAGAAGTTAGCTTGCTTCTACTTGTTTCTCTTTGTCCAGTGTTCCAAAATTTCAAAAATCTCTACTCAGTTCACTCTATTACCCACTGGACAATAGCAAGTCAAAATGGAGCAACGGAAGCAAATGGTCATTCCAGTCACTTTGAAGGGTTTAAACTACCTACTATGGTCGAGATTGACCAAAACTGCCCTTGGTGGAAGAGGTCTATGGGAGCATATCACTTCAGGAGAAGCCCCAAGACAAATCACACAAGGAGAAGATGGCAGAGAAGTTGTAGTGACAGATGAAGGCAAATGGACTCAAGAGGATATCATGGTGCTGTCTGCCTTGCAAAGTTCTCTAGATGGTCCCATTATGGAAGCCTACTCCTACTGTGAAACAGCAAAGGAGTTGTGGGACACCTTGAAAAAGGTTTATGGAAACACTTCAAACCTCAGCAGAGTCTTTGAAGTGAAGAACGCAATCAACAACTTGCACCAGGAGGATATGGACTTTACCAAGCACTTTGGGAAGTTTAGATCTTTGTGGGCTGAGCTGGAGATGCTAAGGTGATGTGATCATGGAAAGCACCAAGGAATATGATGTGATCATGGACCGGATCACTAAGGAGAACAAGGAGAGTCTAGATGAGCCACATGAAGTCACAATGCACCAGCAACCTGGTGAAGATGCTCTGGCCATTCCAGAAGGTCCCATGACTCGTTCCAGAGTCAAGAAACTTAAGGAGACTGTTGTAGGATTACTCACTTCACATCCACAACAAGAAGAAGGTCTTGGACAAGGTTTGATCCGAGATGTCTTGAACACCATTCAAGCCATCTCTACATCAAGCTGAGTTAGTGTCTAGGCAAGACATTTGGTGCGTGCTCTTTTCCTTGCTTTTGGTTTTGTCCCACGAGGTTTTCCGGAGGAAGGTTTTTAACGAGGCCACAACTTGTCTTACACATCACTTAGGCTCTATCTCGGCCCAAGACCAGAAGAAGTATTTACATTTTAAGCTTATGTTATGTTTAAACTATAGTTTTCCTTTTTACTTATTTTCGAAACCCTAGAGAGCATGTTCTCTGGTTTCTTTTTATTTAAAGGGTTACTCAAGCAATCAATAAACCACGAGTTTCTTTTCTCTCTTGACGGCTCTCTCTCTCTCTAGAAGTTGTCGAGTTCTGGTGTGTAATATCCAGAGACCTAAGGGCTTCTTATTTGGTGTGTCATATCCAGATCAGTCGCCTAGGAGTATCAAGAGATCATCCATCCCTCTTGTGTCACCATTCAATCCACAAACCTTGAAGAAATTGAGTCTCTGATTCGTTCTTGCAAGGATCTATCCATCCCCATCAACCAAAGAGCATCCTAGGGGCGCATCAAGTGGTATCAGAGCAACTTTGGTTAGGGAAGTTTCGTTTTCTCTTTAAATCTCTTTGTTTCATCAGTAAATCTTCTTAATCATCTTGAACAGAAGTAGATCTAAGTTTTCTTAGGGCTGCTCGAGTTTGATTTGTGTTCTAGGCGAAATTTTGAGATTTTCCTTTTTACTTGTTAGGCAGAAACCCCTAGTTCCTTTTTAACCCTAGCCGCATGAGTTTTTGTTTACTCTTTTCATCTTTTGATTCAACCGCAAAACTTATTAATCGAATTGAACAAGAAGAAGAACTAGTTGTTTAGGCTGCTCGAAATTGATAAAGCATTAGACAAGGTTTTAGAAGAATTTCCTTTTTGCTTGTAAAAAGAAACCCTAATAGATTTAAACCTAGCAGTTTTCCTTTTCTCTTATCTTGCCGAGCAAGCTTATCCTTTTTGGTGTTGATCTTTTTCCTTTTACTTGTCTTGTTTGCCTAGAGTCTTTTTACTGGTTGTCTCGTTTTCCTTTGTGCAGGAAGCAATAGGGACCGAGTCTGAGGAGGAAGCAACTTTGGTACCATGGCAGGAGATCAGAAAGGAGTCCTCACTAAGGATGAAAGGCTGTTACTTAAGGCTATGAATGCTCAGCTGCAACAGATGATGAAAACCAGCCATGATAAACTCTGGCAGGAGTTTAGACAGGATCTCCAACAAGCTAATGGTCGTGGAGAGCCACAATTCAAGCAACCAGCCACACATGGAGCAGACCACACCAATCTTCTCTCACTCCTAAATCAATTGATCTTTGTTCTGATTATAAACCAGTTACTCATGTTCGACTCTATGCTTTTTCAGGAAAAAGTGACTATCTAGAGTGGGAAAGAACCATGGACAAGTGGCTGCATTACAACAGAATATTGAAGAAGGAAAGATTAGCTTTTGCAATTTCTCAACTCAAAGGAAACGCTTATAAGTGGTGGTTGCAAGAAGAAGATGATCGCAGGTTCTACAAGGAACCAACTATCACCACGTGGGAGAGTCTGAAGTTGTTACTAAGGGAAAAGTATGCATCCAAAGGCAACACTTCCCTAAAGTCTCCAATGAAGGAAGTCACATCTAGCAAGGCAGTAACCTGTTACAGCAAAGATAAAACAGAAAAACATTCTTGGTTCAGTGAGGAAGATAAAAGGAAGTTATTACAAGTAATGGTGGATGTGGAGAAACAATTCAAGAGGACCAACCTGTAAGAAAATGAAGAACAGTGTGAAGAATAAGAGAGAGAGAGAAGAAACTCAAGAGAGAGAAGAGAGAGAGAGAGATTCGAAAATAAGAGTAAAGAAGGATTATTTTCCTTGCTTGATTCAGTTTCCATAGATACAATATTTAAAGACAAAACAAGTAGGATGCAGACAAAAAGAATAAGAGTATAATAAGGCTTCTTGGTCGAGATAGTGGAGCCTGAAAGTGACAGGACCTAAACAGCTCCTCCTCCCCTAAGTAGAACATGTGATCTGATCTATTTTTGAATTCCACTTGCTTCCAAAAGTCTCCAACGTCTCTCTTGACCAACTGACACTCTTCTTGTCGAGTTTAAACCACTTCCTTGCCTTCCAACCCAAGTTAGGTCACTTACTTGCTTGGAAGTCAAGTCTTGTATGGAATGACTTGTGTTCCAAGTCTGTACGGACCAAACCATTCCAACTCGCCCAAATGCATCTCTTCTCTTTGTCTCCATCTTTTATTCATGTCTTCATGTCAATACTCCCCCTCAAGCTTAACCACAGGATATGGTTAAGCTTGGAACCCATGAAGACATCCCTCATTAAAACCTTTGTGTGCAAAACCCAGTGGGATAAAAACACACAAAGGAAAGAGTAGATGCTTCATGGCTAAGGGGATCATGATCTGGCCAAATCTGTGAGTCCTAACCTTGGATGGATGAACTCACAGACTTTGGTACTTGCTCCTTTTGTGAAGATATCAGCTAGTTGATCCTCACTTCTTGTGTAGCATGGTAGGATGATCTGTTGCTCCACTGCTTGTCTTACTTTGTGACAATCCACCTCAATGTGCTTTGTCCTCTCATGAAACACTGAGTTTGATGCTATGTGAATAGCTGCTTGATTATCACAGTGCATGGTGATTGGTGTTGTAGTCTCTATACCCAAGTCTTTGAGCAGGTTTCTGATCCAAATGAGCTCACTGGTAAGCTTCCTCATTGCTCTATACTCTGCCTCAGCACTTGAACATGAAACTATCTTCTGCTTCTTGCTCTTCCAGGTAACCAGATTCCCTCCAATGAAGGTGCAATATCCTGTTGTAGACTTCCTGTCCACTCTATCACCAGCCCAGTCTGCATCACAATATCCCACAATTTCTGTGCTCTTGTTGCAGCCCATCCATATACCTTGACCCGGAGCTTCCCTTAGATACCTTAGAATCCTTTCCACCATATTCCAGTGATGGACTTTAGGTGTTTGCATATGCTGGCTGACTTGATTCACAGCAAAGCAGATGTCTGGTCTTGTAATGGTTAGATAGATCAGCTTCCCAACCATTTTCCTATAGAGTTTGACATCCTCAAATGCCTCATCTTCAAACTCCCACTCACGTAATACTTTGTATCCCTCTTCAAGTGGTGTTTTGGCTACTCTTCCTCCAAGCTTTCCTGCCTCATTTAAAAGATCAAGTGTGTACTTCCTTTGGGATAAAAATTGCCCCTCATTAGAGTGACATATTTCAATCCCTAGGAAGTACTTTAACTTACCCAAATCTTTGATATCAAATGAAGATTTAAGAAAAGCTTTGGTTGAGTTAATACCTTCCTTGTGTTGGAATTCATGAGTGTTTGTCTCATGTGAGGAGTGATTCATTCAACTTGTGACTGAATCCCTTTCAACCATACAACAGGAACTCACCATTCAAGATCAGAGACAACCAACTTGTGATTGAATCCTCATACACAGCTTACTATATAACCAAGAATCCTAGATAGTAAACTGGTTAGATGAAGCAGAAACTCTCTAGTATGAATCTATCCTTGAGAAGTAACACAACACTTAGAGTTTGTGTACTTAGATGAATGGGATTTAGAATCAGCAAGCTAGAGTTTAATACAATAGATAAAGAAGAGTTTAAAGTGAGTTTGACAAGTATTAGGCTGCCTTAAGAGAGAAAGAGCTAAGGCAGCCTCTAAACCATAATACTTAACTCCTTACATTGTGAATATTGTTTAGACACAAGCAAGGGAGAGAGAGCACACGAAATTAGAGAGAGAAACTTGTCTATTGATTCTGATAAGTGTTACAAGAGAGGGTGAAGGTCTTTAAATAGACAACCACTTACAATAAACAATTACTAAAACAAGGAAATACAAACAAATAATTCTGTAGGGATGAGAAGAGGCCAAAGGGGATACAGCCAAGGGGAAGCACGTCCAGAAAAGGAGAAAGGGACAGGAGAGAGATAGTGACCAGGTCTGATGAGTGAAAGTGACAGGCCAGCAACAGCTCCCCCTTAAGCTTAACATGTGACTTTCTTCCATATTTGAATTTGAATCTGGTCAAACCCTCTACCAACGGTTTACTTAGCTTCTGGATACCCTCAGCTCGTGTTCCCATCAGTACCTTGCCTCCCAAGGCAAGTTAGGTCATAGTAGATTGCTTGTGATCCAAGTCTGTACAAACAGAACCAGATTGGCTTCTCTTGATGAACTTATCCTTGGATCATCAACCATCTTCTTCTTCTGTTCATCCCTTTATTTATTTCAACACTCCCCCTCAAGCTTGACCATAGGAGATCCTTGGACAAGCTTGGAACTGACAGCACTTGCACTTAGGGGAAAAGAGTGCAACTACCCTCAGCCTAGGGATTGGCCAGTGAGCCTAAGGAGCTTAAGATTATTTTCATGGACTCCTTAGACTCTGGATCATGGCCTATGTTCAATGGCAAGCAGGCACCAATGCCTTCCTTGCTTCACACTCATCACACCTTGGAGATCTTACTAAAGGTTAATGTGCAAAGCTTGGGCAAAACCCACTTAGAGACTGATCAAAGTCTAAGGAGAGTCCAGAAGCTTATGCAGAGCTAGAACAAGGTTCAGGAGGGGTTTACTATGAAGGAAGAAGGCTTGGGAGAAGTTTGGGATCAAATGGGTCGATGTGCAAAGTTCGGGTCGTCCGTACTGTACGGCCGTACGGACTGTACGGCCTGTACGGACGGGTCGACCCGGAAAACATTATTCTCGACCATTTGAAGACATTTTAGGTTTGTGCAAAAACCGGGTCAAGTTGTACGGACCAAACCCTAAATCCGTACAACCCTGTTGGGTTTAAGTGCTCGGATTACAAGAAAACCCTTTTGGGATAAAACCTTGATAAGGAAAAGAGTAAGATCTCCAAGGCCTAGGGATTGGCCAGTGAGTTCTTTGTGTCTCAACCAGTGTGGTGGACACAAAGAACTCTGGATCATGGCCCTCACTGTGGTGCAAGTCTGGACCGACTCTCATGTCACACCACTAACTCTTCTTGAGCTCATCTAGCTCTCTCCACCCTGATCTTGGTCTCTCCCCCTTTCACCCAACCTCTTGTTGGGTTTAAGTGCTCGGATTACCAGATACTAACTCAGCCTTGGTTGCTTCTTCTTCTTGAACAACCACCAAGGACTCTCACTTCACAGATCATTGAAGCTTCTCAATACTCCCCCTCAAGCTTGACCATGTGGAACAAGTCAAGCTTGGAAGGACAGCTTCATGATCTTGATCAACACACCACTGCCCACTCCTTTCTGATCTCGCCACCTTGAATGGAATGCTGGAAGATACCTCAGCTAACTCTTCAACCACCTCACTTCAGAAGCCGCATTGTAGAGTCACCTTCTTCTTCACACAGCCAAGAGTGCTCTGACCACTCCCTTGTCTAGACTCGCCAATGTCTAAACCCGGATAGCTCCATCTTCTATTCCTGGTGCAATGGTGAGGAGGAACCAGGTCTTGAACTTAGATCATCAGGTAGCTCACTCAAGTCACCACCTCAAGCTTGAATTGAGTCTAGTTTCAAGCTTGAAAGTGAGCCTGAATGAGCATCCAAACCAGGAGCACACCACCCCAACAGCTGCGCTTAAACCACTGGTCCACCTCCATGTCTTCAGCTTCAAGTACCCATGGATCACCGGCCTCCTCAAGCTTCAGTGATGACCTTCTCTTCTTGTGTGCCTTGAACCAGGAGCTCAACAACCTTCATGGTCTGCGCTTCTTATAACCGACTACTACACCAAGAACCTTCCCATTGCTCCACACAATGGACCCAGCCTTCCTCTTGTTCCGGATTGGTGTTGAACAAGAGACACTCCATGTGAACCTGAAACAACACTCAAACTCCAAGCAAGATAAGACACCTTTGCATTGGGATCAAACCTTGACTAATCATCAAGTTTGATCACCAATGTCACAAGCTTTGCACTTAGACAGCATCTCATCATCATTGAGATCCATCTAATGCAAGCTTACCATTCTCTAAGTGCTATCACAAAGCACTTAGGCAACCATTCCCTGCCTTAAACGACCCTTAGCATCAGTCTAGGTGTCTCAACCTTAAGGCAGCCACAATGACAAGAGTATGCAACAGCCTTAACCCATTTACTTCATGAATGCAAAACGGATTAGATACAACTATCTATCATCCTAGCAAGACATTCATAAGAACAGAGACTAAGCATCACTGCCATTTCCAAACACCAGACCCAAATGCTTCACTTTAATCAGTTTCTATTCATGTATGCAAGCAGATTCAGAACATGCTATCTAATATCATATCAAGCAACATTTAGAACTGGAGCAAGCACTTTAAAACACTCAACCATTCAAAACGAGTCATCTAAACATCCTGGGATAGATTCTAAACATTCATATCTAGCAATCTTAACACATCCTCAGGTCTCAAACACATCACACAACACATTCAGTTCATAAAGTATCAAGCTTTATAACAAGGGACAGTAGGTTCTTACAAACAAGGAACTAGTGTTAGTTCCTTGAACACCTTTGATTCATGGCAAGATCAGGAGCTCTTGGTTGCGACCCAACACCTCCTTCCTCCATGAACCTTCCCTTGGACTCTTCATGCCTAAAGTCCCCACCTTTCTTCATACTTTGGTCGCCACCACCAGTAACAAGGTGAAAGCTTTCACCTTTCTTCCTGGTCTTTGAATAAGAACACGCCTTGGACTTGATTTGATGAAGAGGGTAGCTAATCCACTCCATAACTCCTGGATCCGAGGCTCTCCTTTCTTCTGGACGGTATGAGAGAGTATGGGACTTCAAGAACAGCTTCTGGGTTTGCTGATAAACTCCTTCTTGTAAAGGATGAACCAGCTGGAAAGGAAGCTCCTTTCTGGGTTTTGATGGCAGGAGAGAAAGCCTTGATCTTTGCGGAAGCTAGACACCAAGTTCTGATGAACCTGGCTCTGATACCATGTTGGATTTTCACCAGAGTATAAGGATCTGGGTTTGTGTGTGATGAACAAGCCTCTAAGGCAAGGATGAACACGAAATGATGATGAGAAAGGGTTCTGGTTTACTTGTGTGAACTTGAATCAGAATCAGAGATTATGAGAGACTAAGAGAGATTAAAAGACTAAGAAAGGGGAAGACTTGAGAAGGATTCGAATCAAGAACACAGCAAGTAAACCAGAACCCTTTCTCATCATCATTTCGTGTTCATCCTTGCCTTAGAGGCTTGTTCATCACACACAAACCCAGATCCTTATACTCTGGTGAAAATCCAACATGGATCATGGCCTTTGTTCAATGGCAAGCAGGCACCAATGCCTTCCTTGCTTCACACTCATCACACCTTTGAGCTTCTTATTGTGGTCAGAGCTTGTCTCCCCCTTTCTTTTGGCTTCTTGCCTTCGTCATGGGTTGAGTCCAAGTCTGCCTTGTTCATGAGCTCAATAGGTACCTGATTCAAACAATGCACAAACACATGTATCAATTCTCAAGGGAGAAACCTATCAATCATAAGAATGAGTATAGATTTAGGTACTTCCCTTGCATAAGTTTCTGAAGAATGGACATTGGCTTCTCATTTTAAGACCCCTCCTCAAGCTTGACCTGAGAATGAGAGTATGTGGTCAAGCTTGGAAGATGAGAGCCAGTGATGATCACCAATGCCTTGAGACCACAGCCCTCTTGGCTTGAATTGCCACAGCCCTCTTGGCTTGAATTGTGGCCTTTTCTCTTGAGTGTACATCCTGTCACCCTCTTGGCACCAGGTAAGTCACTTCTAATAAATCTCTCCACTGCTCCATTCGTCCTCTCAACCATATTGGAAGTTAATGGACACAATCAGTGTCCAAAGTGTTGATGGGCAGTGGGCAATCTCCATGGTCAGGAATATACATCATGTGTAGGCTCTGAACAACATGGGCAACCTGTGAAACAAATAACTAGACACAGGCATCAGTAGACAAACAAGAGACCAGAACATGGTTTTCACCAAGTCTGATCTTTAAAACACATTTAGAACAAGTACAGCAAGCAATGGACAAATATCTTCATGATTCTATCGCAGAAACACTCTCTGAATCCCAATCATCAAGACTAAGCATTCAGCCAACAAGACAATTAATTTTCCTGAGGGCAGAAGTAAGACAATTTTTTCAACACAGTTTAACACCCTTAGGCAGATTCTAAAAAAGATTGTGAGAATAGAGATTTAAGTAACCAGAGAGTATAAGTAACCAGAGTATAAGTAGAGAGTAGAGAATGATGTAACCAGAGTATTAGTAGCCAGAGAATGGAATAATGATGGAGAATAAGTAACCTGGAGAATAAGTAACCTGGAGAATTAGAGAATGAGAGAGTAGAGAATATAGAATAGAGAATTGCTCAAGAGTTCTAATGGACAGAGTTTTGCTCTGTTTTCTTGAGTTTTGCGGAAGCATAAATAGCCAGGAGCATCAATACTCATCAAGAGTTTGGTGCTTTATTAGCTGAAACACAATGGAACATTGAACAATTAATTTGCTCACTGATCTTAGACATGTCCCACTGGAATAACTCATGAACAGATGTTTTCCAGGGCTTGCAACAAAAGAAACAACAGAATAACACATGAAAAAGTGTTTTCTGTGGCTTAGACAACAATGAATCCAATGGATCAAAACAGTTTGTCCACTTGTCAAAGAGATGCTCCATTAAGAGAAAGCTATTATCCAATGGATAAAGCATAATGGTGAAGCATTTTTGAAATCTTTCTCTTCCTCAAGCTTGATTCAAGATACTAACAAGTACTGACCAAGCTAACACAATATCAGAGTGGGAGAGAAAGGATTTATTCAAACAAAACAGAGATAAAAGAGGTGAGTTTATTCCCAAAGAAGAGCAACAAAGCTCTGATACCATGTTGGAATTCATGAGTGTTTGTCTCATGTGAGGAGTGATTCATTCAACTTGTGACTGAATCCCTTTCAACCATACAACAGGAACTCACCATTCAAGATCAGAGACAACCAACTTGTGATTGAATCCTCATACACAGCTTACTATATAACCAAGAATCCTAGATAGTAAACTGGTTATATGAAGCAGAAACTCTCTAGTATGAATCTATCCTTGAGAAGTAACACAACACTTAGAGTTTGTGTACTTAGATGAATGGGATTTAGAATCAGCAAGCTAGAGTTTAATACAATAGATAAAGAAGAGTTTAAAGTGAGTTTGACAAGTATTAGGCTGCCTTAAGAGAGAAAGAGCTAAGGCAGCCTCTAAACCATAATACTTAACTCCTTACATTGTGAATATTGTTTAGACACAAGCAAGGGAGAGAGAGCACACGAAATTAGAGAGAGAAACTTGTCTATTGATTCTGATAAGTGTTACAAGAGAGGGTGAAGGTCTTTAAATAGACAACCACTTACAATAAACAATTACTAAAACAAGGAAATACAAACAAATAATTCTGTAGGGATGAGAAGAGGCCAAAGGGGATACAGCCAAGGGGAAGCACGTCCAGAAAAGGAGAAAGGGACAGGAGAGAGATAGTGACCAGGTCTGATGAGTGAAAGTGACAGGCCAGCAACAGCTCCCCCTTAAGCTTAACATGTGACTTTCTTCCATATTTGAATTTGAATCTGGTCAAACCCTATACCAACGGTTTACTTAGCTTCTGGAGACCCTCAGCTCGTGTTCCCATCAGTACCTTGCCTCCCAAGGCAAGTTAGGTCATAGTAGATTGCTTGTGATCCAAGTCTGTACAAACAGAACCAGATTGACTTCTCTTGATGAACTTATCCTTGGATGATCAACCATCTTCTTCTTCTGGTCATCCCTTTATTTATTTCAACACCTTGTCACTTCCTGGGATAATTATGTCATCCACATAGACAAGGATCACCACCATTCCTTGCTGACTTGAGAGAGTAAAGAGAGTGTGGTCTGCTTCTGATTTGTTGAATCCTCTTCCATTCAAGGTTGTGCTCAGCTTGTGGTACCAAGCTCTAGGGGATTGCTTCAGTCCATAGATAGCCTTCTTTAGTCTCAATACATTCCCTGGTTTCACCATGTCTTCTAAGCCAGGAGGAGGACGCATATATACTTCATCCTCTAATTCACCTTGTAGGAATGCATTCTTAACATCCATTTGCCATAGATCCCATTCCAGGTTGACAGCTAATGAGAGAACAACCCTTATGGTATGAAGTTTGGCTACTGGTGCAAATGTATCCAGATAGTCTTCTCCATAGACTTGAGTGTATCCCCTTGCAACTAGCCTTGTCTTCTTCCTTTCTGGCTTTCCATTGGCTAGGTACTTGATGGTGAAGATTAGGCGACTTGTCACAGCCTTCTTTCCTTTGGGGAGCTCAGTTTCATACCAAGTATCATTCTTGATCATGGCATTGATCTCATCTTCAACTGACTCTCTCCATCCATCCAGTGCCATTGCCTCTTCATAAGACCTTGGAATGTACTCTTGATCCAGGTTACTGATGAAGGCTTGGTGTTCTTGAGGATAGTATGCCATTGAGCAGGTTGCTTGTATGGGATGTGCTACTGCCTTGTTGTTGAAGTATACTCTGGTGTTGATCCAATGGGACGGATCTTTCCTTATCCTGGTACTTCTCCTTAGTGGTTGGATCTGTTGCTCTTCAACCCCTGTCTCTACATGCTCTCCCTGATCTTGATCTTCACTAGACTGGTCACGTTCAGATTCATGTAGTCCATCTTTATCATGTGTTGTTGCTGAATCATCTTCCCTTTGTTGTTGTGATTCAGGTTCAGTGTCCCCCTCAGGATCAGGATGGTCTACTGGTGTAGCTTCCTCTCCAGTTCTTTCAGTCACTGGGGAAGTAGGTGATCTCCTTGGTTCCTCACTGGCATGAGGCTGAGTGATACCTAGGCTCTCCATAATGATGCACAGATTGTTTGCCCTATCAGAGGGTCCATGTGAGAGATCTCTAATGTTGGATTTCCACCAGAGTATGTGGATCTGGGTTTGTGTGTGATGAACAAGCCTTTAAGGCAATGATGAACACGAGATGATGAAGAGAAAGGGTTCTGGTTTACTTGTATGAACTTGAATCAGAATCAGAGAGTATGAGAGACTTAGAGAGATTAAAGAGACTAAGAAAGAGAGAGACTTAAGAAGGATTCGATCCAAGAACTACAAGCTTTTATTTCTGGAAGTGGAGAGGGGTTTTCCCCCTTACTCCCTTAAATGATAAACTCGACAGAGATACAATATATATAGAGAGGAGAGAGCTACACAAATCTAAAACCCTAAGCATGTGGAGTCAAAGTCATTTGGGCGCCTGGTTTGAAATATGTGGCCAGAATTGCTCACATGCTTTGGACAGGCTGTCCAAAGCTTGCTCTTCCTTTGGTGAGTGGATAACCTTTTGGATAAGGTTCTTCCTTTCTGGAAAGTAGACAGCTCTTCCTTTTCGCCTAAGGTATATTCTGAGCATCTTTCTCCTTGCCTAAGCCTCCCACGGATCCCAAGTCTTTGCTCACCATAATAAACCTTCTTAAGACTTGGGAACCAAGTCTTGTGCATTTTAGGGTTGTACGGCCAGGAACATCAAGCTGGTCCGTACACATTGTGCCCTAACTTTGCACAAGACTTAAAACATCTTTTATGCTCAAATGGTCGAGTAATGTTGGTTTTGGGTCGAGTCTGGTCCGTACGGATCCGTACAGGCCGTACAATCCGTACACCTAATCCTCAACTTGACCATTTGATCCCTTCTTTTCACCAAAGCTTCCCAAGGTCCTTCTTGATCATCCTCAATGTGTTCTAGAGCCTCTTGTGCACATATCAGCTTCCCACAGCCTTCTACATTCTTGTTGCACAAGATCTCTTCACACCATCTATCTCCTTTGCCTCCATCTCATCTCTCTCTTGTTCATTTGTATCTCTTCAAGTTAACACTCCCCCTCAAGCTTGACTCTAGTGATCCTAAGTCAAGCTTGGAACCTTGAAGTCACTCCTCATTAAAAACCTTATGAGAGAAAACCCTCCTTAGGGATAAAACCCTCATACGGAAAAGAGTAAGCTCCTTCAAGGCCTAGGGATTGGCCAGTGAGTTCTTTGTGTCTCAACCAGTGTGGTGAACACAAAGAACTCTGGATCATGGCCTAACTGTGGTGTAAGCTAATCCGACTTGGATTGCTCACCACTAACCCTTCTTGAGCTCATCTAGCTCATCTCATACTGATCTTGGTCTCTCCCCCTTTCACCCAACTTCTTGTTGGGTTAAGTGCTCGGATGACCAGCTACTCACACCATTGAGTACCATCTTCATTCTCTGCCTTGGTTGCTTCTTCTTCTTGAATAACCACCAAGGACTCCATCTTCACAGATCATTGAAGCTTCTCAATACTCCCCCTCAAGCTTGACCATGTGGAACAAGTCAAGCTTGGAAGGACAGCTTCATGATCTTGATCAACACACCACTGCCCACTCCTTTCTGATCTCGCCACCTTGAATGGAATGCTGGAAGATACCTCAGCTAACTCTTCAACCACCTCACTTCAGAAGCCGCATTGTAGAGTCACCTTCTTCTTCACACAGCCAAGAGTGCTCTGACCACTCTCTTGTCTAGACTCGCCAATGTCTAAACCCGGATGGCTCCATCTTCTATTCCTGGTGCAATGGTGAGGAGGAACCAGGTCTTGAACTTAGATCATCAGGTAGCTCACTCAAGTCCACACCTCAAGCTTGAATTGAGTCTAGGTTCAAGCTTGAAAGTGAGCCTGAATGAGCATCCAAACTAGGAGCACACCACCCCAGCAGCTGCGCTTAAACCACTGGTCCACCTCCATGTCTTCAGCTTCAAGTACCCTTCAGGTCACCGGCCTCCTCAAGCTTCAGTGATGACCTTCTCTTCTTGTGTGCCTTGAACCAGGAGCTCAACAACCTTCATGGTCTGCGCTTCTTATAACCGGCTACTACACCAAGAACCTTCCCATTGCTCCACACAATGGACCAAGCCTTCCTCTTGTCTTGGATAGGTACTGAACAAAGCACACTCCTTGTGAACCTGAAACAATACTCAAACTCCAAACAAGATAAGACACATTTGCATTGGGATCAAACCTTGACTAATCATCAAGTTTGATCACCAATGTCACAAGCTTTGCACTTAGACAGCATCTCATCATCATTGAGATCCATCTAATGCAAGCTTACCACTCTCTAAGTGCTATCACAAAGCAATTAGGGAACCATCCCTGCCTTAAACGACCCTTAGACATCAGTCTAGGTGTCTCAACCTTAAGGCAGCCACGATGACAAGAGTATGCAACAGCCTTAACCCATTTACTTCATGAATGCAAAACGGATTAGATACAACTATCTATCATCCTAGCAAGACAATCATAAAAACAGAGACTAAGCATCACTGCCATTTCCAAACACCAGACCCAAATGCTTCACTTTAATCAGTTTCTATTCATGAATGCAAGCAGATTCAGAACATGCTATCTAATATCATGTCAAGCAACATTTAGAACTGGAGTAAGCACTTTAAAAACACTCAACCATTCAAAACGAGTCATCTAAACATCCTGGGATAGATTCTAAACATTCATATCTAGCAATCTTAACACGTCCTCAGGTCTCAAACACATCACACAACACATTCAGTTCATAAAGTATCAAGCTTTATAACAAGGGACAGTAGGTTCTTACAAACAAGGAACTAGTGTTAGTTCCTTGAACACCTTTGATTCATGGCAAGATCATGAGCTCTTGGTTGCGACCCAACACCTCCTTCCTCCATGGACCTTCCCTTGGACTCTCCATGCTCAAAGTCCCCACCTTTCTTCATACTTTGGTCGCCCCCACCAGTAACAAGGTGAAAGCTTTCACCTTTCTTCCTGGTCTTTGAATAAGAACACGCCTTGGACTTGATTTGATGAAGAGGGTAGCTAATCCACTCCATAACTTCTGGATCCGAGGCTCTCCTTTCTTCTGGACTGTATGAGAGAGAATGGGACTTCAAGAACAGCTTCTGGGTTTTCCGGATGAACACCATCTTGTAGAGGTTGAACAGGCTGGAAAGGAAGCTCCTTTCTGGGTTTTGATGGCAGGAGAGAAAGCTTTGATCTTTGCGGAAGCTAGACACCAAGTTCTGATGAACCAGGCTCTGATACCATGTTGGATTTCCACCAGAGTATGTGGATCTGGGTTTGTGTGTGATGAACAAGCCTTTAAGGCAATGATGAACACGAGATGATGAAGAGAAAGGGTTCTGGTTTACTTGTATGAACTTGAATCAGAATCAGAGAGTATGAGAGACTTAGAGAGATTAAAGAGACTAAGAAAGAGAGAGACTTAAGAAGGATTCGATCCAAGAACTACAAGCTTTTATTTCTGGAAGTGGAGAGGGGTTTTCCCCCTTACTCCCTTAAATGATAAACTCGACAGAGATACAATATATATAGAGAGGAGAGAGCTACACAAATCTTGTTAAACCTGAAGGGAGAAATGGACCACTAAAGGCCATGTGCAAAGTTAGGGCCAAAACCCATTAGAAGTCTGATCAAGGACTAAAGAGGGTCCAGAAGCTTATGCTGAGCAAGAACAAGGTTCAAGAAGGGATTATGATCAAGAAGGAAGTGTTTGGGAAGATTTGGGAGCCATTGGGCGAAAGTGCAAAAATAGGGTCGACTGTACGGACAGTCGTACGGTCTATACGGCCAGTACGGCCAGTACGGCCTTGTACGGACTGTACGGACATGGTCGACCCAAAACACTTCCTGGTTCGACTTTTGGGTGAGTTTGGGCAATGTGCAAAATCCGGGTCAAGGTGTACGGACGGGTGGTCCGTACACAGTCCGTACGGTCGAGAAATAAAGCAGTTTCGGGTTTGTCTTTGGTTTGATCACTTTAAACCAAAGCAATTCGAATCCCTTGTGACTGATTGAAGCTAAGGAGGCAAGGGATCATTTGGGACGAGATGGATAAGAGGAATATGCTCTCAAGATGCTTATCCAAAAGAAGGAATGAACTTGGACTGATCATTGGCCAGGTTCATGTGCATTGCTGGCCTATTCCTGGCCAAGCTTTCCTAGGCGCGCCCAGGCTGTCTCCAGCCTGTATGAAAACCTTCTGACTTCATCTAAACCGTCCATTCTCTCAGGCTTTATCAGCCCTTAGATATAGGTTAATGTTTGCTTCTTGTATTGCCTATAAAGGCCTCATTATCATTTGTAAACGAATTAAGTGAGAGAGTGGGGTTTCCCCTCCTCCTTCCTATTCTTTTCTGGGTTCTAAATCTCTGTTCTTCACTCTCTTAGTCTCTGGTTCATCAAGTCTCACGAATCTCTCCTTAGTCTCATTATTCTCTTAGTCTCTTCCACAATCTTATTCTCTCATCAAGTCTTCTCTTCTCCTTGTTATTACAAGATCAGTCCGAACCTGTTGAGGTTGAAGCTTCTCACACAACCCACGGCCTGAAATCTGATAAACTTTCATGGTATTAGAGCCAGGTTAATCAGAACCTGGTTCATTAACATCCACAAGCTTAAGCTCTCTCTCTCTCATGCCATTTCTAAACCAATGAAGAAGCTTCTGTGCATCCAGTCGTTTAAACCCTTCAAGATCGAAACTTTATCATTCATGGCGTGCCCAGAAGCTATTCTCAGTTCATCCTCCTCTCCCATGTTCGTTCTGGAGAAAGAAGGCCAGTGGAAGCTTGTCCAAGCTGCTCTTCCTCACTGTCCAAGGAGAAACCTTTTTAAAGAAGGAGACTTTAAACTTGGATCTTGGTGTGGCGACTCAAACATGGAGAAAGTTGGTGTCCTTGGCATGATAGGGGTCAAGGGGGAAGGTCACACAAAGAAGGAGGTGTTGGTTCCCAAACCAACAACCCAAATCTGTCTAGTCATGAACCGGTTAACCATGGAGGTTCAAGGAACCAGCACAGGTTCCTTGACTGTAAGATAACTTCCTTCCCTTGTTTAAAGCTTGAGACTTTTGTTATGGCCGTGTGGTGTAGTGTGTGTTCTTGTCCTGAGGGTCTTATAAAGCTTGCTAGATTCTGTCCCAGGATGCTTAAAGGTCTTGTGTGATGTGTGATTGTTAAAAAGGCCATTCCTTGTTCTCTGTTTGAATGTGTATTAGGGTGCTAGATAGTGTATCAGCTCCAGTGATTGCATTCGTGACTGATTAGAACTTGTTAAGGTGTTTTGCTGTTTCATCTTTCACTTGGTTGGTTGCTGCCTTATGTTGAGCACCTAGAGTAATGTCTAAGGATGCGGTTAAGGTAGCCTAGTTTTGCCTAAATGAAATGTGTTTTATCTTATCAGATCATGCATTGTCATTTAGGAAGTTGCATTGCTGTTGACATTGGAGATCAAACTTGATGATTAGTCAAGGCTTGATCCCAATGCTTGTGGCCTAATCTATTCTGGAGTTTGAGTGCTGTACAGGAACATAAGAAGTGTTCAGTGTCTAACCAAACCAAGTAAGAAAAGGCGCTGCCCATTGAGAAGCAATGGAGAGTTTGTTTGTGTGAAGAGTTAGTGGCATTAAGACACTGCTGTGGAAGTGGTGTGCTGCTAGCTCAAGAGGCACATAAGTAGGAGTGGTCATTACTTAAGTCCATGGGAGACTGGTGACCAAAGGAACTGAAGCTAAAGAAATGGTGAACACGGTTTTAGATCTCTCTTGAGCTCATTCCAAGTTTGGATCCAAATCTCGGCCAAACTAGAGAAAGAAACTCAAGTGAGCTACCAGAAGTACCATCAAGCTCAGTGACCTGTATTGATCCGAGAAGAGTTGCATTGGGGGCTAAACATCAAGTCTGAAAAGGATGGAGGTGTTCCTCAAGAGCCAAGTCTGAAGCTGCCTCAAGCAGTAATGACCAAAGAAGGGTTGGGCTAAACCCAACAAGAAATACTGACCTGTGTTCATGGAGGTTTAAGGAATCAGCCCAGATTCCTTAGCTGTAAGCAAATCCTTTATCCCTTAATAAGAGTTTATACTTTGGCGTGCATGGAGTGTTGTTGGTCCCAGGATCTCCTGGCTTGTTTACTGCATTGTTTTGTGTTCTGATTCTCGTTCTTGCATAAGCATCATAGTGGTGGTTTAGTATTGTCTCGTGCATTTTCATATCTCTTTTGGTCATGGTGTGTAGAACTGAATGTCTCTGCTACTTGCATCATGAGAATTGTTTAGACTGTTTTGCATCCATAAGCATATAGGTAGTGATTCAATCCGGTTCTTTGTTGCTTGGATGTTAATGACATAGTTAATCCATCAGAGATATCAAGTAGGATTTAGAAGTATGTCTAAACTACTTGAATCTATGATCTTGATGAAACTATTGCTCATTATCATGTCTGGGTGTTTTCTTGCATTCAGTTTAGGTTGTTTAAAATGGATCATATAGTGGTTAGTTCGGATTGAATCTGTTGCATTCTAATAATTGCTGTCTAAGATTGTTGCATTCATATATGGTGCATCTAAAATTCCAGCCTAGTTGCAAGTGCTTTGTTTCAAGCTTGCATTGCATCTAGAGAAGTTTAAATTGCCCTGTTTGCTCTGTGGTCTGCTGGTTTCAAGTTTTCTTTTAGCTTGTTGAGGCATTGGTGATCAAACCGGATGAGTGATCTTGGTTTGGTCCCAATGGGATGATCTAATCTTGCATTGAGTTGTGGTGATGTTAGGTACACAAGTTGTGATACAGTGACAAACCAAACCACAGTGACCAGACAAAGGTCTAATGCCGTTGCATATCATCACTGGACGTGTCAGTCCACAAACTACAGGAAGTGTAGTGTGATTGAGTATGCAATGAGAGGTTGATACCATTGTATGATACCACTTGGACATGTAAGTCCCAAAGTCTACAGGAAGTGTAGAGTGGGATATCATACAATGAGAGACTACCTTGTGAGGGCTCTTAAGGTGATTCAAACACCAATAGTTCCTAGTATAAGGAAAAGAGCCAAAACTCACAAGGGTAAGGACATCAAGTCTTGTAAAGACTGATGGTTCCTAAGACCATGAATTTGCCCATTGCCAACATTCCATGGGAAGTCCATAGCCTACTCCAAAGAGTGTAGAGAGGATGTTGTGACAAATGGAGAGCTGCCTTGCGGTTCTGTCCATGGTGGTTCAGTCACCATAGCCTACATATCAGGAGAGTGTAGAGAGGACAGTAGACAAGCAAAGAAAAGCATCACCAAGAGGGTGCTGCAATGAAGATCGTAACCAAAGTCATGAGGAGGCCGATGATCTAAAGGAAATGGAACAAATGACATGCTAATCTTCCCATTGCATACCATTCCATGGACGCATCAGTCCATTCAAATACAAGGAGTGTATAGAGAATGGGTCATGCAATGGAGGGAAAGTTTCTTGTGAGGATCTCCCTATGGTGATTCAAACACCCTAGTTCCTATTAAGGAAGAGAGTAAACTCACAAGAAGAAGGACATCACAAAGTCAGGAAGACTGGTGGTCATAAGGCCATGGATGGTTTGGATCGTTCACAAGCTTAGCTCCTCCTATAGTCTCGGAGTTAAGCTTGAGGGGGAGTCTGAATTTACATGATCCATCCATGTTCCAGCTTCAAAGCCTTGCAAGGACTTCAACAAAGGATCATCCAACCCCCCATCAAGTTGGTGTTGCCATGGAGAGGCTGCAACTGGCCGAGTGTGAGGGATTCAAGTGACAAACCAGTCACTCCTCATCCAAACAAAAACGGAAGTAACTTGAACTCAATTCAATTCATGTCATTCATCATTTCTTCTTAAATCTCGGAATGGCTCTTAAATGCTTGAATAGATTGGCTCTGGTTGTTATGGTTAAAATGGAATAAGTTCTAGTGCTATTGCCTTAGTAGAAACCATCATCGATATCTTGCTTCATTTAGAAGAATGTCTAAGTTGCTAGAATCTCTGGTTTGGTTTCATTGTTTTTGAGGTGTGCCTAAGTTTCTTTTTCTTGTGGATATACTTGATAAGTACTGATGCACCTTTGGGATAATGTATCAGGTACCATTACCAGTGCTTGAACCTCACTTAAGATGATTATGTGTAAAGTTAGGGCGAGGCCATACAGATTTGGTACGGACGGATGTACTCGGACTGTATGAATCTGTACGGACCAAGTCGACCCGAAAACTTTACATTCGACCAAATGAGGTTGTTTTGGGTCTATGAAGAGGTCAAGCCGAGTTCTATGAGGGTGCAAGGCTTTGTGTTGTTGGTTGCACGAGTTTAGGCCACGATTCAGAGTCCTTTGTGTCCAACCACACTGGTTCTAAGGCACAAAGGCTCAATGGCCAATCTCTAGGCCTTGAAGGAGCTTACTCTTTTCCTTATGAGGGTTTTATCCCTAAGGAGGTTTTCTCTCATAAGGTTTTTAATGAGGAGTGACTTCAGGGTTCCAATCTTGACTCAGGATCTATAGTGTCAAGCTTGAGGGGGAGTGTTAAACCTGAAGTGAGAAATGGACCACTAAAGGCCATGTGCAAAGTTAGGGCCAAAACCCATTAGAAGTCTGATCAAGGACTAAAGAGGGTCCAGAAGCTTATGCTGAGCAAGAACAAGGTTCAAGAAGGGCTTATGATCAAGAAGGAATTGTTTGGGAAGATTTGGGAGCCATTGGGCGAAAGTGCAAAAATAGGGTCGACTGTACGGACAGTCGTACGGCCTGTACGGCCAGTTGTACGGCCTGTACGTCCTTGTATGGACTGTACGTACATGGTCGACCCAAAACACTTCCTGGTTCGACTTTTGGGTGAGTTTGGGCAATGTGCAAAATCCGGGTCAAGGTGTACGGACGGGTGGTCCGTACACAGTCCGTACGGTCGAGAAATAAAGCAGTTTTGGGTTTGTCTTTGCTTTGATCACTTTAAACCAAAGCAATTCGAATCCCTTGTGACTGATTGAAGCTAAGGAGGCAAGGGATCATTTGGGACGAGATGGATAAGAGGAATATGCTCTCAAGATGCTTATCCAAAAGAAGGAATGAACTTGGACTGATCATTGGCCATGTTCATGTGCATTGCTGGCCTATTCCTGGCCAAGCTTTCCTAGGCGAGCCCAGGCTGTCTCCAGCCTGTATGAAGACCATCTGACTTCATCTAAACCGTCCATTCTCTCAGGCTTTATCAGCCCTTAGATATAGGTTAATGTTTGCTTCTTGTATTGCCTATAAAGGCCTCATTATCAATTGTAAACGAATTAAGTGAGAGAGTGGGGTTTCCCCTCCTCCTTCCTATTCTTTTCTGGGTTCTAAATCTCTGTTCTTCACTCTCTTAGTCTCTGGTTCATTAAGTCTCACGAATCTCTCTTTATTCTCATTATTCTCTTAGTCTCTTCCACAATCTTATTCTCTCATCAAGTCTTCTCTTCTCCTTGTTATTACAAGATCAGTCCGAACCTGTTGAGGTTGAAGCTTCTCACACAACCCACAGCCTGAACTCTGATAAACTTTCACAAAGTCCCCACCTTTCTTCATACTTTGGTCTCCCCCACCAGTAACAAGGTGAAAGCTTTCACCTTTCTTCCTGGTCTTTGAATAAGAACAAGCCTTGGACTTGATTTGATGAAGAGGGTAGCTAATCCACTCCATAACTTCTCGATCCGAGGCTCTCCTTTCTTCTGGACGGTATGAGAGAGTATGGGACTTCAAGAACAGCTTATGGGTTTGCTGATGAACACTTACTTGTAAGGGATGAATCGGCTGGAAAGGAAGCTCCTTTCTGGGTTTTGTGGGAGGAGAGAAAGCCTTGATCTTTGCGGAAGATAGACACCAAGTTCTGATGAACCTGGCTCTGATACCATGTTGGATTTTCACCAGAGTATAAGGATCTGGGTTTGTGTGTGATGAATAAGCCTTTAAGGCAATGATGAACACGAAATGAAGAAGAGAATGGGTTCTGGTTTACTTGTGTTTACTTGAATCAAAACCAGAGATTAAGAGAAACTTAGAGAGATTAAAGAGACTAAGAAAGAGGTAGACTAAGAGAGGTTTCGAATCAAGAACATCAAGCTTTTATTTCTGGAAGTGGAGAGGGGTTTTCCCCCTTACTCCCTTGAATGATTACATTTCGACCAGAGAGACATTATATAGAGAGAGATGGATACATTAGGGTTTACAAAATAATCAACAAAGCATGTGGAGTCAAAGGGAAGAGGCTCCTCAATTTGAATTGTGTGGACAGAGCTCTCCACACGTTTTGGGATAGCCTGGAACCAGAGGAGCTCGCCTAAGGGAAGCTTGGCTTAGAATGAGCCAGCAAGGTCACTGAACCTATCCAGAGATCTGTCTAGGTTCATGCCCCTTCCTTTGGTGAGTGGATAACCTTTTAGATAAGGTTCTTCCTTTCTGGAAAGTGGTCTGCTCTTCCTTTTGGCAGATGGTATATTCTCAGCATCTTTCTACACGCCCTAAACCTTCCCTTGGATCCCAAGTCTTTGCTCACCATAATAAACCTTCTTGAAGCTTGGTTCACAAGTCTTGTGCTTTCTTAGGGTTGTACGGCCACATATCATCAAGCTGGTCCGTACAGATTTCACCCTAAGTTTACACAAGACATAAAACTTCTTTTATGTTCAAATGGTCGAGTAAAGATGGTTTTGGGTCGAGGTTGGTCCGTACGGATCCGTACAGTCCGTACACCTCACCCAAACATAGACCATTTGATCCCTTCTCTTCACCACAGCTTCCCAAGGTCTTCCTTAGACTTCTCCTTGATGTTTCATAGCCTCTTGTACACTTAACAGCTTCCCACAGCCTTTTTAATACTCCTTGTACAATATCTATTCAACCCACTCTATCTTCTTTCACTCCATCTCATCTCTCATAAGTTTCATTGTATCTCTTCAAGTTAACAAAGAGAAGGCTTTCCAGAGCCTAAAAGAGAAGCTTACTCAATCACCTCTTCTTATGCTTCCTGACTTTACTAAAACATTTGAAATAGAATGTGATGCCTCAGAAATTGGAATTGGTGCTGTATTGATGCAGGATAGGAAACCTATAGCCTACTTCAGTGAGAAGCTTGGAGGAGCCACCCTCAACTATGCAACCT
Organism: Moricandia arvensis; assembly: GCA_905132765.1. Classification (NCBI taxonomy): domain Eukaryota; kingdom Viridiplantae; phylum Streptophyta; class Magnoliopsida; order Brassicales; family Brassicaceae; genus Moricandia; species Moricandia arvensis. The sequence continues at coordinate 55,430 of CAJHQP010003454.1, forward strand.
ATGACAAAGAGCTCTATGCCTTGGTGAGGGCATTACAAACGTGGCAACATTACTTGTGGCCCAAGGAGTTTGCCATACACACTGATCATGAGTCCCTAAAGTACCTAAAAGGGCAGAGTAAGCTTAGCAAGAGACACGCAAGGTATGTTCTCTTGACCACTCTAGATGCTAAGTTACTTGGATTGAGCAGCTAAAAGATATGTATGATACTGACCATGAATTCAAGGAAGCTTATGCTTCTTGTGAGAAGTTTGCTGCAGGGCACTACTTTAGACAAGAAGGCTATTTGTTTTATGACAATAGGTTATGTGTGCCTAACTGCTCTTTGAGAGATCTTTTTGTCAGGGAATCCCATGGGGGCAGTCTAATGGGACACTTTGGGATTGCCAAGACCTTAAAAATTTTGCAGGATCACTTCTATTGGCCGCACATGAAGAGAGATGTGGAGAGAATATGTGGGAGGTGTGATAATTGCAAGCATGCCAAGTCCCAAGTCCAATCCCAGGGTTTGTATACTCCTTTACCCATTCCACACCATCCCTGGAATGACATTTCCATGGACTTTGTTGTTGGATTGCCTAGGACTAGAACCGGAAAGGACTCAATCTTTGTTGTTGTTGATAGATTCTCTAAGATGGCACACTTCATAGCATGTCATAAGACTGATGATGCATTGCATGTGGCTAACCTGTTCTTTAAAGAAGTTGTTCGTTTGCATGGCATGCCTAGAACTATAGTTTCTGATAGGGACACTAAGTTTCTTAGTTACTTCTGGAAGACACTTTGGTCTAAGCTAGGCACTAAACTGTTGTTTTCTACTACTTGTCATCCATCTTCTTATTTGGGCCAAAAATCACTTGTCCAGCTAGGTCCATGGCAGCTTCAGTGTCACTCCCATTCAGCTCAGCTCGACCTAGTGTAGTGTCACTCACGTTCAGCTCAGCTCGACCTACTGTAGTGTCACTCAGCTGGTTCAGCTCATCCTACTACAATTTCAGCTCCCTCAGCTCATCCAGCTCCAAGGTAGTGTCACTTAGCTCATTCAGCTCAAACACACTTACTTCAGCTGGTTTCAGCTCTTCCTCAGTTACATCAGCTGGTTTTAGCTCAATCACACTCACTTCAGCTGGCTTAAGCTTGTCACACTCTGTATCAGATCTTCCTCTGTTACATCAGCTGGTTTTAGCTCAATCACACTCAGTTCAGTTTTTTTAACCTTGTCCACACTCTGTATCAGCTCCTCCTCAGTCTTTCCAGCTGGTTTTAGCTCAGTATGCTCGCCTTCCATCCATCCTGGCTTGTCCTTTGTTGGATGATCAGCTGGCTCGGCCATGGTTACATCATCCCCTCCTCCTTTGAAAAGATTTGTCCTCAAATCTGTATCTCCTACATCAAAAGGAAACAAATTAGACTTAAGACAAAGGTTCAAGCAAAGAAACATGCAAGTAACAGCAAAGAAAAGTTTTAGAAAGAAACTTCCTTGGAGTGTTGAAGCTGTTTTTCTCAAGTACTTCCATCTCCAAATCTCTGGCTGATAAGCAAGGTATCTGCCCTTGTTCCTTGCACTCGTTTGAGACTTATCCTGATGATCCTGGACACTCAAAACACAACCTAGATATCCAGAATTATATGTACAAAACATGTTCTTGTTTAGATCAAAAATCAAACATTTCTTCTTTATAACATGTAGCACATGCCTCAAACATTCAATATGCTTATCAAAGAAGGTATTATAAACCAGAATATCATCAGAACTTGGAACAACACCATTCTCAAAGCGTGATCTCAAAACATACCAATATCTTGCATTTCCAGAACATAAACCAGCAAGTTTCAAAACAAAAACATACTCAGTTTCAGCTCTAAGTGATTTTGGTTCATGCAAATTCCTAACCATGAATTCGTCCAAGGCACATGTGGATGCAAGCAAATCACCATTGTCTAGTTTATGCTTAGAACAACTCAGAACAAAGCTATTTTCCTTGAAGACAAATGAATCAAACGACTTCCTAGAACAGAAAACAGGCTGTTGCATAATAAGTTCTAATGCCTTTCCAGGATGATCAAAGCTTTTTTTATGTTCCGTAAACTTCTCAAAATTCAAAACGAGACCAGGATTGAAGTTATGATCACAGTGAAAACGTTTTTGATCAGAGAATCTATCTGGTTCAAGTTCCTTAAAAGAATAAATCATGTTATCAAAAACAGAGTTTGAAACACAAATTTCTTTCACTTTATCAAGACCAAAACGTTTCTCATCATCAGAACTATCCATAACAAACAGGTCAGGCACAGAATTAACCATAACAAGTTCCTTACAGTGCTCTTGAGACTCCACAGAGAATGACTTATCTTCAGCTTCTGCTTCAGTGTTGTTTGGCTGCTCCAACACTTCTTCTGGTGGTGAACTCTTTTGTTCTTCTCCTGCTGAGTTTTCTTCTAAGACCTGAGACACTGAATCAAGGCTACTCGGTTGCACCGGTTCAAAAGAGGTTAGTTCATCACAAGTATTACTTATAACAAGTTCAGATTGAGGAGAGAAAAGAAAACAACCAAGTTCTGTCTCAGATTCTTTCCTTACCTTAGTTGTTTCTGTTCCCATCTCTTGGATGATCTGCTCCTGCTTGCTGCAACTCATTGGTTCAGGTACCTTTGAGGAAGGTCTTGTACTCTGTCTTTTGTCCTTCTCTAGTTCCTTGAAGATCTGGTTACACATATCAGTGATGTTTTGGGGAGTACTCATCTGCTTAAGAACTCTAAGCCGCAACTCATGATCATCACGAGTATGGACAAGTTTTTCTTCCTCTTTGGACAGTTTAGATTGTCCCATGCTCGTCCTAATAGGTGTGTCCAGCAGCCTCCCTGGTCGTGACCTTTCCTGCATCAAATCAGTTTTGTTAAAACCCGGTTTTTCTTTACTTGGCAAGTGCTGTCTTTTTTCCAGCAAACTCTTTGTGGAGGAACTGAATTGGTTGGGCTGGGAGTCTCTCTCAGGACGTCTGGTAACACTGGATACATCCTGGCTCCTCCTTTTGTCCTTAGCATCTTTCTGAACCTGAAAATCAGTACCCAAAACATTATCAGTAGCAAAGGAAGCTCTTTTAAATTCAAATTTCTTATCCATTTCTTTCATCATTGTAGCCATCATGGCCATCTGGATCTTATCAAAATTATAGGTTTGTGTCTCCTTTCTTTTACTGACATCTCCAGCCATGGTTTCCTGTTACAACTCAACAAGAAAAGTTAGTACAAATAGATAGCCGAAGCCTCTCTTCTCTCAAGTGTTTCTCTCTGATTTTTCTGTGAGTTGTTCAGAACAACAGATAGATAGAGAAGAAAAACAGAAATTCGACAGAGAAAATAGAAGATGAACAGACAAGAAAATAGGTTCCCAAAAAGAGAAAAAGATTTTGAATTCAAACCACAAATCAGTAGCCCTCAATCTGCTCTGATACCAAATGATTAAAACCCTTCTGGTTTTGATTCCCTTGACTGATCTTGAGGGTGATTTGAATGGTCACTTCTGGTGGTTACTAACACACGCATGTTGCTTTGAATGGATTAGACTCGAACTGATGGTGGATGGAATGAATGAATGGTTCTTCAGAACTGATCTATGGACTGACCAGAACTTGTGTAGAAGTGTCAGTAGATCGTGCAGTTTACCCACACAAACAATGATCTAAAGACAAAGTGCTTTGCAGAGAATTAACTCCTAAGCATACAATGTTCAGAAGCTGAACAAGGGATTCACAGTTTGTAAGAAAGTTTTTAACAAAAAGGTGAATGATCTTATTGAGGTCGTGCATCATCCTTATATAGTCTTACAAGAATGTAGAAAGCTAGAAATGATGTAGAAAACTAGGAACTTAGGAAACAGAAATGAAGACTAAGACTTTTTGACCACTTTTAAGTGTTTTGTTGAATGGCTCTTGGATGATCACGACCAAGACTTTCTTGCTGATTCTTTTCTGAATAAAGGCCTGGTCGAATTTGGTAAGAAACAAACCCATAATGAACTTGTTATGATAATCTCTCCTTGGGCTGCAACACTTCTTCTTGGGCCCCTTGATCCAAAATAGCTTCATAAGGTTTCTTGGACTTGAATTTCGTGGCTGATCCGTCAGAAAGAGATAATGGACCCTTAACTTTGGTTTTGAACTCCTTTTGGGCTGAGAGAAACAAATCTGATCCATCTTCTTATTTGGGCCAAAAATCACTTGTCCAGCTAGGTCCATGGCAGCTTCAGTGTCACTCCCATTCAGCTCAGCTCGACCTAGTGTAGTGTCACTCACGTTCAGCTCAGCTCGACCTAGTGTAGTGTCACTCAGCTGGTTCAGCTCATCCTGCTCCAATTTCAGCTCACTCAGCTCATCCAGCTCCAAGGTAGTGTCACTTAGCTCATTCAGCTCAAACACACTTACTTCAGCTGGTTTCAGCTCTTCCTCAGTTACATCAGCTGGTTTTAGCTCAATCACACTCACTTCAGCTGGCTTAAGCTTGTCCACACTCTGTATCAGATCTTCCTCTGTTACATCAGCTGGTTTTAGCTCAATCACACTCAGTTCAGCTTGTTTAAGCTTGTCCACACTCTGTATCAGCTCCTCCTCAGTCTCTCCAGCTGGTTTTAGCTCAGTATGCTCGCCTTCCATCCATCCTGGCTTGTCCTTTGTTGGATGATCAGCTGGCTCGGCCATGGTTACATCAAGCAGCCTGGTGATGATGCTCTAGCCATTCCTGAAGTTCCCATGACTCGTTCCAGAGTCAAGAAGCTTAAAGAGAATGTTGTTGGATTACTCACTTCACATCCACAACAAGAAAGTCTTGGACAAGGTCTGATCCGAGATGTCTTGATCACAATTCAAGCCATCTCTACATCAAGCTGAGTTAGTGTCTAGGCAAAACATGGGGTGCGTGCTCTTTTCCTTGCTTTTGGTTTTGTCCCACGAGGTTTTCCAGAGGAAGGTTTTTAACGAGGCCACAACTTGTCTTCACATCACTTAGGCCCTATCTCGGTCCAAGGCTAAAGAAGTTTACATTTTTATTTCATTTTAAAGCTTATGTTAAAGTTAAACTATAGTTTCCTTTTTACTTATTTTCGAAACCCAAGAGAGCATGTTCTCAGTTTCTCCTTATTTAAACGGGTCTCTAAACCCTATTGTACTCATCCATCCTTTAATCAACGAGTTATCTTTTCTCCTTGACGGCTCTCTCTCTAAGACAATTGTCGAGTTTCTTCTGGTGTGTAGTATCCAGGAACCTAAGGGTGTTTGCTTGGTGTGTTATATCCGAGTTATTCATCTAGGAATATCAAGAGATCTTATCATCCCTCTTGTGTCACCAATCGATCCACAACCTTGAAGAACTTGAGTCTCTGATTCGTTCTTGCAAGGATCTATCCATTCCCAACAACCAAAGAGCATCCTAGGGGCGCATCAAGTGGTATCAGAGCAACATTGGTTGGGAAGTACTCGTTTTCTCTCTTTTTCTTTTTGTTTCATCCGTTTGTCATCTCTATCATCTTGAATAAGCAGTAGAACTAATCTGTTTAGGGCTGCTCGAGTTTCATAAGAGATTAGACAAGGTTTAAAACTTTTCCTTTTTGCTTTGTGGAAGCCCTAGAGAGAGAAACCTTAGCCGCATAAGTTTTTGCCTTTTTAGATCACTTTGTTTCATCTGTTAAACTTGTTAATCACCTTGAACACGAGTAGATTAAGGTTGTTAGGGTGCTAGAAAACCTTAGAGAAGATTAGAAAAAGTTTAGAGGATTTTCCTTTTTGCTTGGTAGGCGGAAACCCTTTTCCTTTTACCTAGCCGATTTTTTCCTTTTTGCTTTTGTCTTGCAAAACAAGCTGACTGAGATGATGAGGACCAACCTCAATGACATCCGGAGAGAGCTCAGAGAAGACATCAGGAGAGCTACTAGTCAACTTCCAAAACCGAGAGACTAGGAGAGACGAGAGACCTCATGCAACTCGCCAAAAGCATGCCGGTTATGAGGAGACTGACAATGAGTATGAACACCTCAATTCATCCTCAAGGCAAAGCCAAAGAAGACATAGGCGTGTCCAAGAAAGAAGGATGAACCAGGGAGATGAGCTTGCTGGTTTGAAGATAAAGATACCCCCATTCCATGGCAAAGCTGATCCGGATGCCTACCTTGAGTGGGAGAAGAAGATTGAGTTAGTCTTTCAGTGTAAGCAGTACACAAACCACAAGAAGATTCAGATTGCTGCTACTGAATTCTATGACTATGCTCTCAATTGGTGGGATCAGTACATCACAACTCGTAGAAGGAATGGAGAGGAACCAGTTGAGACTTGGACAGATATGAAGTCTATCATGCGCAAGAGGTTGTTCCAAGTCACTACCACAGAGACTTGCATCACCGGCTTAGAAAGCTTATTCAAGGTTCAAGATCAGTGGAGGAGTATTACCAGGAGATGGAGTTGCTCATGCTAAGAGCTAGCATATCAGAAGATACAACCATGTCAAGGTTCCTATGTGGTTTAAACCGAGAGATACAAGACAATGTTGAGATGCAACATTATGTGGAGCTTGAAGAGATGCTACACAAGGCTATTCTTGTGGAGCAACGACTCAAGAGGAAGGGACATTCACGCAACCACTATGGCTCTAACCGGTTACACAACACCAAGGAAGAGAAGTCACCTTACCCTAAGGAGTCTAAACCGTTCCAGAAGGATCACAAGTCCTATCCAAGAGAAGAGACCAAAGCAAGCAGTGCTCTTGACAAGGGCAAAGGAAAGGTTGAAGCTTCTAGTTCCAGAGCTCGTGATGTCAAGTGTTTCAAGTGCCAAGGAAGAGGTCATTATGCCAATGAATGTACCAACAAGAGAGTCATGATCTTGCTGGAAGATGGAGAGTATTCCTCAGAAGATGACAACACCGAGTCTGACCAAGAAGACACTGAAGATGAACATGAAGAAGGACCAGTCCAGGGGAAGCTTTTAGTAGCAAGAAGGCTTCTAAGCTTGCAAAACAAGGCTCAGGAGCTAGAGCAACGTGAGAACCTATTCTACACCCGGTGCTTGGTCCAAGGAAAGGTGTGCACCCTCATTGTTGATGGAGGTAGTTGTGTGAATGCTGCGAGTGAAACCATGGTCAAGAAGTTGGGATTGAAGGTTCAGAAGCATCCCAAACCTTACCGGCTACAATGGCTGAATGAAGAAGGCACCATGAAGGTTTCAAGCCAAGTCCTTATTCCCTTAGCCATTGGGAGATATGAAGATGAAGTCTTGTGTGATGTGTTGCCAATGGAAGCTGGTCACATACTTCTTGGGAGACCTTGGCAATCTGATCGCCGAGTTATCCATGATGGCTTCACCAACAAGCACTCCTTTGAGTTCAAGGGACGCAAGACCACTTTGGTTCCCTTGGCACCTAAGGAAGTTCAACAAGATCAGATTCAACTCCAAAAGAAGAAGGAGATTGATCTAAAGCCGGCTAGAACTAAGCAGCCAAACTTCTATGTTAACATGGGTTATATCAAAAGAACTCTCTACTCTAAACAATCTGCTATCTTACTTGTGTTTAAAGAAAACTCTTTTGAACTTAACAGATTCTACACCGGTGTATCCGAGTGAGATGGTTTCTCTTTTGCAGGAGTTTCAAGATGTATTTCCAGAGGACAATCCCATTGGTTTACAACCTTTGAGAGGGATTGAGCACCAGATAGACTTTGTTCCAGGATCTACACTTCCAAACCGTCCAGCGTACAGAACCAACCCGGTTGAGACCAAGGAGTTGCAAAGACAAGTAGAGGAACTCATGGAGAAGGGCTATATCCGAGAGAGTTTGAGCCCATGTGCTGTACCAGTGCTCATAGTGCCTAAGAAGGATGGTACATGGCGGATGTGTGTTGTTGTAGATCAATCAATAACATCACAGTGAAGTATTGCCATCCTATCCCTAGACTTGATGATATGCTTGATGAATTGCATGGTTCTTGCATCTTTACTAAGATAGATTTAAAAAGCGGTTATCATCAGATTAGGAAGCAAGAAGGAGATGAATGGAAAACTGCATTCAAAACTAAACATGGATTATATGAGTTGTTAGTTATGCTATTCAGATTAACCAATGCACCTAGTACATTCATGAGATTAATGAATCATGTTCTTAGATCATTCATAGGCATTTCTGTTGTAGTATACTTTGATGACATCTTAGTATATAGCAAGAACTTAGAAGAACATCTAGAACATCTTAGGGCTGTCCTGAATGTTTTAAGGAATGAAAAGCTTTATGCCAACTTGAAGAAGTGCACCTTTTGCACGGATAACTTGGTTTTCCTAGGCTTTGGTTGTGAGTGCAGATGGAGTTAAGGTTGATGAGGAGAAGATCAAAGCCATCAAAGACTGGCCGAGTCCAACCACAGTAGGAGAAGTGAGGAGTTTACATGGGGCTTCATGGGTTCTATAGGCGATTTGTGAGAGACTTTAGCACCATTGCAGCTCCCTTGACCGAAGTGATAAAGAAGGATGTCGGATTCAAGTGGGGAGAAGCACAAGAGAAGGCTTTCCAGAGCCTAAAAGAGAAGCTTACTCAATCACCTCTTCTTATGCTTCCTGACTTTTGATGTGATCATGGACCGGATCACTAAGGAGAACAAGGAGAGTCTAGATGAGGCCACATGAAGCCACATTGCACCAGCAGCCTGGTGATGATGCTCTAGCCATTCCTGAAGGTTCCCATGACTCGTTCCAGAGTCAAGAAGCTTAAAGAGAATTTTGTTGGATTACTCACTTCACATCCACAACAAGAAAGTCTTGGACAAGGTCTGATCCGAGATGTCTTGATCACAATTCAAGCCATCTCTACATCAAGCTGAGTTAGTGTCTAGGCAAGACATGGGGTGCGTGCTCTTTTCCTTGCTTTTGGTTTTGTCCCACGAGGTTTTCCGGAGGAAGGTTTTTAACGAGCCCACAACTTGTCTTCACATCACTTAAGGCCCTATCTCGGTCCAAGGCTAAAAGAAGTTTACATTTTTATGTCATTTTAAAGCTTATGTTAAGTTAAAACTATAGTTTCCTTTTGCTTATTTCCGAAACCCTAGAGAGTATGTTCTTGGTTTCTCTTTATTTAAACGGGTCTCTAAAACCCGATTGTACTCATCCATCCTTTAATCAACGAGTTATCTTTTCTCCTTGACGGCTCTCTCTCTAAGATAAGTTGTCGAGTTCTTCTGGTGTGTAGTATCCAGGAACCTAAGGGTGTTTGCTTGGTGTGTTATATCCGAGTTATTCATCTAGGAGTATCAAGAGATCTTATCATCCCTCTTGTGTACCAATCGATCCACAACCTTGAAGAACTTGAGTCTCTGTTTCGTTCTTGCAAGGATCTATCCATTCCCATCAACCAAAGAGCATCCTAGGGGCGCATCAAGTGGTATCAGAGCACCTTTGGTTGGGAAGTACTCATTTTCTCTCGTATTATTTTTGTTTCATCCGTGTTTCATCTCTATCATCTTGTTTAATCAGTAGTTCTAATTTGTTTAGGGCTGCTCAAGTTTCATAAGAGTTTAGACAAGGATTTAAGCTTTTTCCTTTTTGCTTGTGAGAAAACCCTAGAGAGAGAAACCCTAGCCGCCTAAGTTCTTTGCTTCTTAGAACACTTTGTTTCCTCTGTTAAACTTGTTAATCACCTTGAACACGAGTAGATTAAGGTTGTTTAGGGTGCTAGAAACGCTTAGAAAAGTTTAGACAAGATTTGAAGAATTTCCTTTTTACTAGAAATCGGCAACCCTAATCTCCTTTTTGCTTGTAGCCGATTATCGTTTTTACTTTTGTCTTGCAGAAGAAGCTTTAGTTTGTTTTATCCTTTTCCTTTTTGCTTATCTTGTTACCTAGAAACCTTTTACTGGTTATTTCTGTTTGCCTTGTGCAGGAAGCATGGGATCCGAGTCTGAAGAAGAAGCCGCACTCGTCAGGAAGAACAAGCTTCTCATGGAGGCTATGTCGGCTCAACTCAATCAGAACATGGTAGCAACCATGACCGAGATAATGAGGACCAAACTCAGTGACATCCGGAGAGAGCTCAGAGAAGACATCATGAGAGCTACTAGTCAAGTTCCAAACCGAGAGACTAGGAGAGAAGAGAGACCTCATGCAACTCGCCAAGAGCATACCGGTTATGAGGAGACTGACAATGAGTATGAACACCTCAGTTCATCCTCAAGACAAAGCCAAAGAAGACATAGGCGTGTACAAGAAAGAAGGATGAACCAGGGAGATGAGCTTGCTGGTTTGAAGATAAAGATACCCCCATTCCATGGCAAAGCTGATCCGGATGCCTACCTTGAGTGGGAGAAGAAGATTGAGCTAGTCTTCCAGTGTAAGCAGTACACAAACCACAAGAAGATTCAGATTGCTGCCACTAAGTTCTATGACTATGCTCTAAGTTGGTGGGATCTGTACATCACAACTTGTAGGAGGAATGGAGAAGAACCAGTAGAGACTTGGACAGAGATGAAGTCTATCATGCGCAAGAGGTTTGTTCCAAGCCACTACCACAGAGACTTGCATCACCGGCTTAGGAAACTTACCCAAGGATCAAGATCAGTGGAGGAGTATTACCAGGAGATGGAGTTTCTCATGCTAAGAGCTAGCATATCAGAAGATAGAGAAGCAACCATGTCAAGGTTCCTATGTGGTTAAACCGAGAGATACAAGACAATGTTGAGATGCAACATTATGTGGAGCTTGAAGAGATGCTACACAAGGCTATTCTTGTGGAACAACAGCTCAAGAGGAAGGACATTCAAGCAACCACTATGGCTCTAACCGGTTACACCACACCAAGGAAGAGAAGTCACCTTACCCTAAGGAGTCTAAACCGTTCCAGAAGGATCACAAGTCCTATTCAAGAGAAGAGACCAAGCCAAGCAGTGCTCTTGACAAGGGCAAAGGCAAGGTTGAAGTTTCTAGTTCCAGAGCTCGTGATGTCAAGTGTTTCAAGTGCCAAGGAAGAGGTCATTATGCAATGAATGTACCAACAAGAGAGTCATGATCTTGCTGAAGATGGAGAGTATGCCTCAGAAGATGACAACACCGAGTCTGACCAAGAAGACACTGAAGAAGAACATGAAAGAAGGACCAGTCCAAGGGAAGCTTTTAGTAGCAAGAAGGCTTTTAAGCTTGCAAAACAAGGCTGAGGAGCTAGAGCAGCGTGAGAACCTCTTCTACACCCGGTGCTTGGTCCAAGGAAAGTGTGGCAGCCTCATTGTTGATGGAGGTAGTTGTGTGAATGCTGCAAGTGAAACCATGGTCAAGAAGTTGGGATTGAAGGTTCAGAAGCATCCCAAACCTTACCGGCTACAATGGCTGAATGAAGAAGGCACCATGAAGGTTTCAAGTCAAGTCCTTATTCCCTTAGCCATTGGGAGATATGAAGATGAAGTCTTGTGTGATGTGTTGCCTATGGAAGCTGGTCACATACTTCTTGGAAGACCTTGGCAATCTGAAGTGTTAAACCTGAAGTGAGAAATGGACCACTAAAGGCCATGTGCAAAGTTAGGGCCAAAACCCATTAGAAGTCTGATCAAGGACTAAAGAGGGTCCAGAAGCTTATGCTGAGCAAGAACAAGGTTCAAGAAGGGCTTATGATCAAGAAGGAAGTGTTTGGGAAGATTTGGGAGCCATTGGGCGAAAGTGCAAAAATAGGGTCGACTGTACGGACAGTCGTACGGCCTGTACGGCCAATTGTACGGCCTTTACGGCCTTGTACGGACTGTACGGACATGGTCGACCCAAACACTTCCTGGTTCGACTTTTGGGTGAGTTTGGGCAATGTGCAAAATCCGGGTCAAGGTGTACGGACGGGTGGTCCGTACATAGTCCGTACGGTCGAGAAATAAAGCAGTTTCGGGTTTGTCTTTGCTTT
>CAJHQP010003455.1:0-67317 GCA_905132765.1 Moricandia arvensis
ACTAGGAAAAAAAACCGTGCGATATCGCACGGAAACCCATTTATAGAAAAATATATCAAATTAAATTTTATAATATATATATGTTAACTTGTATTGATATGATCATTTTTGTTTATAAGAATAATTTTCAAAAAAATCTTATAAAACACTAACATTTATAATATGCATATAATAATTAAATAAAATTAATTAAATTGATAAATTATATTTTTACTTTTGAAATTGATAATAACTTTTATTGATTCTTTAAATATTATATAAGATGAATTATTATTGAGATATAAATGTTCTAAATTTTTATGAGTTTCTCAACAAAAGTTCAAAACTTATGTTAACATACAAGAATAACAAATATAACTCTTCGTGTTTATATATGTTTCTTTAAAAACCATTGACAAAATATTTAAGAGTGAATCTCTATATTTTTAGTATATTTGTGATTGTTGTTTAAATCAAACATTGTAATGACTGATAACCAAACATTACAATAGTTATTTAAGAGTTATAATGATTAAAAACAAAAATTATAATAGTTCATCACCAAATATTACTATCAACAACAGTTGCAATGATTCATCACTAAATATTACATTGGTTCTTCACTAATAATTATATTAACCAACAACAAACTCATTTCATTTAAATCATGATTCTAGTATTTTACAATAGAAAAATAAAACTAAATCTAACGATATATTTTATTCTTAATTTTTAATTTAATAGCTAAGCTTTTCACAGAAATTTTTTCATAATAAAAAGTTGTATATTTTCAAAAATTTAGCCATTAAAATCTTTCAAAATACAGATCTTTTAGAAACTCTTTCACAAAAAAATCATCTTCATTTATTGAAGAGTTGTCTGTTTTCAGAAAATTAATTACTAAACATTTTCTCTAAATCATTTCATAATAAACAGTTATATACTTTCATAATACTAGCTATTGAACATTTTTATAATAGGTTAACACTTAAAACTTTTTTTAGTTGACACTTTTTGGCATCTTAGATTGAGAAATTTCACAATCAACTTAGCTATAATTCTAGAATTTAGTATGCAACTTGTCACACACACAAAAATAAATTCTAAAAAATATTAACCATGACGTCCATTTATCCATAATTTTTTTTCCATGATTTTACATCATCCTTAATGCATTTTTAAAATTTTTGTTCTAATAGTTTTACCACAACAAAAAATTATCCACGATATCACTGTCTTTGAAAAATCTATTTACGTGAATCAATAGACAAACTTTTATAATGCGTGAAGTTCATATTACTATTTTTATGCATTTGGGTTGATATTATTTTCAAATTTAACCAGATAAATATAATTTTTAGTGTTTTTCTCAAGTTTGTTGAATATTCCCACAAACAAAACGTGCACGTACCTTTCCTTATAAATTTATAATGTAAAGATATGTCAACTAAAAACTTTGCCAAGATGTAAAGTGAAGACACTTATCCATGTCGTGTACACGTTTGTTTACGTGTTATGAGATTACAACAAAATTTATTATATCAGTTTAGATATATGTCATATGTTTAAAAACAATTATAAGATTTTCTACAACTAATTATTGAATAAACTAAATCCTGAAAAGTTTCTTTTAAACAAAAATACAGTTTTCAAAAAAAAATATATGTTAAGATAAAAAGACAAATAGTTATATATTAGACATATATCTGAAATACTAATCGAACAAAATACCAAATATTTTTAAGATGGTTTCTATAAAGTTATATATTGTTTTAGCAAATATTAATAATCTTATGATACCTCAAAGAGGTGCGAACGTGTCGAAACTAAATAGGTACGAACATGTCGTGACCAAAGAGGTGTAAATGTACCATCACCAAAGAGGTGCAAATATATCATGACCAAATAAGTGTGAATAGATCGTCACCAAATGTGTGCGAACAAGTTTTCAGGAAAAGGATATGAATAGATCATCACCAAATAGGTCCAAGCGAGTCGTTACCCAAAGGGTACGAATGGATCATCACCTAAGGGGTGCAAACATGTTGTCCCAGAAGAGGTGTGAATAGATCGTCACCAAGAGATTCGAACATTTCATGTCCGAATAGGTGCGAACATGTCATGTCCGAAAGGATGCGAACATTTTATGTCCGAAGGGATGCAAAAAAATTTGTGTCTGAAGGGGTGAAAAAGTTTGTGTCCGAAGAGGTGCAAACATTTTGTGTCTGAAGAGGTGCGAACATTCTGTGTTCGTAGGGGTATGAACGTTATGTGTTCGAAGGGGTGCAAACATTTCATGTCCGAAGGGATGCAAACATTTCGTGTCCGAAGGGATGCGAAAATTTCGTTTCGAAGGGGTGCGAACATTTCGTGTCCGAATGGGTGTGAATCGTGTCCGAAGGGGTGCGAACATTTTGTGTCCAAAGGGTACAAACATTTCGTGTCTGAAGGGGTGCGAACATTTCGTGCCAAAGGGGTGCGAACATTTTCGTGTTCGAATGGGTGCGAATATTTCGTGTCTGAAGGGGTGCGAACATTTCGTGTCCGAAGAGGTGCAAACATTTTGTGTCCGAAGAGGTGCAAATATTTCGTGTCCAAAGGGGTGCGAACATTTCGTGTCCGAAGGGGTGCGAACATTTCGTGTCCGAAGGGGTGCGAACATTTCGTGTCCGAAGGGGTGCGAACATTTCGTGTCCGAAGGGGTGCGAACATTTCGTGTCCGAAGGGGTGCGAACATTTCGTGTCCGAAGGGGTGCGAACATTTCGTGTCCGAAGGGGTGCGAACATTTCGTGTCCGAAGGGGTGCGAACATTTCGTGTCCGAAGGGGTACAAACATTTTGTGTACGAAAGGGTACGAACATTTCGCTTTCGAAGGAGTGCAAACATTTCGTATCCGATGAGGTGCAAATTATAAAACACAACATCTATATATATGTATATATTTGAAAAGCATAAGCAATAGATGCAATTTTATTACCAAAAATTATAAAACTACATACAACTTTTCATTTTTAATAAATACTACTTTTTATATAAATTTTTTAATAGATATAACCTTTCACTTTAATACACTAACTTGATATAAACAATCTAAATATTTAAGTGAATGGTTATGACCAAAATAAAAATTAAAAGACACAACTTTTACAACATATATAATTCAGTTTTTTTACGAAAAGATTTAAGTTTTTATAATGAAAATACAATTCTTAAAATTAATACATTTCAGTTTTTATAAAAAAAAATACAATTTTATGTGAATGATTATGAATAAAACAACTCTTACAATAAATATAATTCAGTTTAATAGTTACATATTTCAAAAGATACAACTTATTCTTTGAAAAGACACAACTTTTCAATTAAATAGTTATATAATTGAAAAGATGCAACTTCTCTTTAAAAAGACACAACTCTTTAACCCATATAATTCAGTTTTTTTATGAAAAGATATAATATTTTATAATGAAAAGATACAACATTTTATAATGAAAAGATGCAATTTTAAAAATTAAAACATTTCATTTTTTAAATGAAAAGACACAACCTTTCAACATTAATTGGGATTGCTATTATTAATAGATATAATTGAATTTATATTGTTCTTGAAGACAAACGTATAGCTTATTCTGTTATTAATCTTTGTACTTCAGTTATAAAGCTCAATAAGCTATTTTCCTCACTTTTCAGCAACAGATCATTGCATTAAGATTCAAGATGCCAGCATTAAGATCACTACCATACAAATCAATGGTTAAACTTATTTTGTGGTTTTGTCACGGCTAGTAGTACTATATAGGAAAGTGCAATATATATATATATATATATATATATATATATCTTATTTCCACAGCTTGTTCTCTTTTCTCTAAACGCTTGACTCTTAATTTTTTTTCTTAACTTCTTAATTACTGTATAACATTTCTTGTTTTTGTTTGTAAAACATTTACTGTTGCTCGAAGCGTCGAACCTTAGTAAGAGGTCTGCTTAACGGTTTAGAGGGATGCTATAGAAAAGGATATGGCTTAGGGCACATCTCCAATAAACTCTCTCATTTTAAAATGAAGTCCATCTTCAAACTAAAGAGACCTGAGACTAGTTTTCCAACAATCACCTTCAAATTTATTTTTATAAGAATTAATAATTTATACTTTAGTTCTCAATATTATTAATAATTAATTATAACCTGTAAACTTTCAAAAATCAATAAAACATACTATTTTAAATATATACAATAAAATATTTTTGAAAACATATAATAATATGTAATCAAATATAACTATAAAAAATACAAAAAGTGTTAATAAAATAATTTTAGTTTAAACAGTTTTAAAAAAACATAACAATAACTACTAAAATAGGATGTATAAAAATTTATTCATGCAATTATGAAATATATATTGTTGTAAGAAATAAATAAAAAGTAGGTAGTGTTTTAAGAGATAAAAAGTTATTGGAATGCAAAAATTTTCAAAAAATAAGGAGATAATAGATTGTTGGAGATGCTCTTATATGGTTGTAGATCCACTTGTTTGAACCAGAAAAATTGGTTACGGATCAAGATCCTAAATTTATTGGTTATGAAAAGCAGAAGAAAAACAGATGGCTCCATATATATTTGAATAAACATTGACTTGGTTCTCCATAAGATATTATTAATTCTAATTAAAGTATCCAACATTGAAGAAAGACTGACCAGTTTTAGGGTTTTATTTGATGCTTTAAAAGTAGTACCAAAAGCTATACGCAAAGAGTATATATGAGGTCATAATATTATCCACCCACCCACATATATATATATATATATGTAGACAATGTATACATATACAAAGATATGAGAAGGCGTATGTCGAGGCAACGTGAGAGTGTGCATGAACTGTTCCATCCACGTGTAGAACGTGAGCTGCGACTAACTTGCATGAGGTTGGCTCACGTGTGGGCCATCACGTGCCACGTTGTACTAACTTGTGGTCATAACCGTAGCCATGTCACACTTGCACTCCCTTGGCTTTTCACAAAGGGAAAAGAAACCAAAAAGATGTCCAAGCTGGAGAGAAAATAAAGTGACCACTAGAATATGTTTTCTTTTTCTTTCTTTCTTTTGGTAATTTAATTGTCTTATGTCTAAGCATGCTTATAATCAATTCAATGTGCTACGATTAGTGCCTTGATTATGTCATTTTTTTGTCAGAAAAACATGTTTTTCTATGATTATAGACAAACATTGATATCATATCAATAATCAAGTTGGGAATGTAGTTCAAATACTAGAGCGCTCGATTTGCATGCGAGAGGCACGGGGTTTGATTCCCCGCATCTCCACTGATTTATTTTTGAGGATTTCGAAGATGTGAGCTTGATTCATATTCTTTGGAGTAAGAATGGTCGTGCGGACGCGTTAGCGAGAGAAGTAAGAACTAGATGCTATATTTTTCTCATATAGATTAGATACGGATAGACGGATGTGCTTCCCGGAGACCCGATTCATCTAATCAACACTTGATCTAGTTTAAATAGGTACTTGATTAAAAAAAAGTCAGTGTCAGTAAGAAAATATATGTAATTAGAGGATTGGGTGCATAGCCCTAATCTATGATACAGTGGGTTTGACCACTTTTCCTTCAACGGTGAAACGTTTTCCTTTCAATACTAAATTGATGGATAGATACTATAGTCTAGCAAATTATGATTTTTTACAGTTGATTATCTTCTTGATATGAAATTCCTAATGGTAATTAGATTGATCATTACTAGAATCTCGTAATCACGTGTGAGTATATATTTCTTTTCTAAATCATTCAAATATAACCCCACAAAATGCCCCAATGTCGCTGTATTTGATTATTATTATTCTTGAGAATCTCTGGATGATGAAACCCAAAGGTTAACCTAGAAACGCTATAAATTGAGGGAAGTTCATGAACTCTATATCTGCAACCAATACTAAGAATCCACTACTAAACCAGAGAAACACACAAAACCCTTATCTAAAAATGGCAGTGATGAGTTACAACAAAGCAGAAGGCATGGTATACGAGTCAACTCAGACTCGGCCAGTTCCTTACATACAAACTGTTGGCCAAGAGAGTGGAGGAGACGATGATGACGACGACGGTGACGTGGCTCCAGCGGCTTGATCATGTGCATTTTTGCCCTATATGCTATTTATAGCATCCAGTTAATTCAGTAGTAATGGTGCTTCTTATCAAAGAAACACACACACACACACACATCTATATATATTATATAGCTTAAGCATTATATCGTGCCTGTGTTTATCCATGTCGCAAGCAGGCTTTTAGTATGTATTAAATAAACAACATTTTTGACTTTGGAGTGTTGAGAGACTTAGCTAACTTTAAGTAATAATGTCATGTAATCATGTATCCTATTACTTATAAATCATAAAATATTACATTATGCACACTAGTTCTGTGTCAATTTCATATCTACAATAGTATATAATATTTATTATATGTAATTCAATTCTTATCTTCCTTTTCTCAGCTTTTTGTCGTCTCTTTACCTCTTAATATAGGACCACACTTACAGCAAAAATTATGACTTATATGTGTAAATATAAAACTGGACTTGTATACTTAGGATTTGAAAAATTAAGAAAAGAATTGGTGATATAAATCTAAAAGTGTAGAACATTGTTAATTTCTTGAATAGCTATTAGCCAACAATGACTATGATGTTATTGGATATATTTATAGTTTCTCAGATGATGAGAAGCCTTCAGCACCACAATGCTTTTCCCAATGTGTACGTACATTTATTTATGTATGTATGTACATATGAGCACATATATACAAAAGAACATACTATGAACCAACTTCTCAAGTCGTAATAGACTAAACGTATATGTATGATTGACATTTTATACGTATACAAATACAAACGATCGAGAATCTTACGTAGTTGGATTGATAGCACTTGGAAATGAATAAATTAGGTTTCTTTAGATTCTGGTCCTTTCATTAATTGAATTCATCAAGCACACTGCACACATAGGGAGTTACAATTCTGATTTATGATAAATCATGGTAAATAACCATTGTGTGCTAAGGTTAAAATACGTTTTGTGCATTTTCTTTGAAATAGGTTAATTTATATATATATATATTAGTTAATCGATATGTATTTATAGAGAATAATCTTCTAAATATTTCCTTCAAATAGTGTTATATATGTTTATGAATTAAGTGAACATATTTATAAGATAGTATGTATAACTTTGACGTTGTGATTAGTATTATAGACTATTGCTATAATAACCATTATATAGCTAAAAATTCACAATTCACTTCTGAAGTTTAGTGATATATATATATATATGAAAAAGGTTTAATAGTATATGATTATTTGTATGTTTATTTATGTAATACAGTTCTCATCTTCCTTTTGCTCAGCCTTTTGTAATCTCCACACCTATTAGGACCACTTACAGCAATTTTAAGTTACTTAATATATGACTCAAAAGTAAGTTATATTAATAAATGAGTTGTTAAAGAACATAAAAGTGTACAACATTCTTCATTTCTTGAAAAGCTGTTACCTGTAAACCAACATGACCGTTGATGATCAGTCAAAGGGGCTAAATTTTCGTACAGGACTTGGCTCACCAAGCAACCGATCTTGTGGCGAAGTGCTATAGTCGAGCATCCGATGATCTGAAGCATTCAGCACCACCACGTCTTTCCCTATTTGTAAGTGTTTTATATATGGTTCATGTATGTATGTACGTATATGCACATATTCATTATAATAAGTTTTAATTTCTAGTCGTAGCAAACTAATAATGTTGTACGATTGTTATTCAAAACCAAATTGATGCCTAGAAATTTCATTGGTACGCAACGTTTTTGTTGATACTTTTCTGTGGAGTTATATGATTGAAGAAGAAATTTAAAGAGGGGGAAAGATTGTATGTTTCTTAATTATGTCCACCTTATCGACATGTGTATTTATCGTATAGATCAGGATGCAGATGATCCTTGATTCCCTGATCGAACACAATTCAACTAAATTTTGCCGGTCCAAGTAACTTTCTATTTATTAGAAAGATATTTCTTCCACGATTTTGTAATAAATAGTTGAACTATGAAAATAGATGGCGAATCTCTTATTGAACTAATGAATCATGTAGGAACAAGGTTCAAATCTACGGATCTATTAGAATGCTTCAACTACATACATTATTGGACATCTCGCTCTGACCTTCCCTTGAGGTTGTCACTATCCCCAATCTCTTAGTTTCATTCCTCGCTCTAATAACTCACAGGCTGATCTTTTGGCAATGTCAGGCATTGCTAGACTTTGTGTAATTTGAACTCCCTTTCTATTAATATGTAAGTATTGGTTTGATCAAAAAGAACAAAAAACATAGCTATGCAATCCATTATCTTGGCTTTCATGTCATAATTGTTTTTTCCCTCCATGATTCTATCTCGTTATACATTGATTTTGATCGTTTTCTCATATATAGCTGACCTGATGATGCTACCAGTTATCTCTGAATTGAATTCAATAGTCGAAACTTTGCAACATATTATCCCTTTCTACGTCATTCACGCACACAAAACAATAATCGGAGAAATACGACTAATTCATGATACATTCAACAAAAAGGAATATGTCTAAACATGACATGAAGAAAGTGAGGATTTAGAAGCATAACCTCAATCACCATAAAGATTGTTTGTATATACATCAAAGACCTCCACCCCTCAATCTTTTGGATAGAAGAGCATACTTTTAGATTTTTTCATGTTGTCAAAAAGTTGAACAAATGTCTTTCGTGCTGTCAAATAGTTGAACTATGAAAACAAATGGTTAGTGCTTGATTGGACTGATCAGAGCATGTAGAAACAAGTTTTAATCCTACAAATCTGTTAGGATGCCTCAACTCCATATATCAGTCGATATCTATTTGTGACCTTTTCTTGAATTCTCAAAACTAATAAGTAGGCCACTCCGTCGAAATAAAACTCTTAAAACCAAAAAAATTATGATAGTTTTCAAGTTTAAATTGAAACTCTAAATGTGATGTAATAAACACTACATCATCTTTAATTTACTGAGACTGATGTCCTCTAAATATATAATATTTTCTTTTGTCTATTTAATCCGGATAATTTATCAGATTATTTCATTCAAATAAATATTTTTTTGGATTTTGAGCAATTAAAAAAAAAAGGTGATTTATTTTTTACAATATTTTTAATTTTTAATAAATATATAAATTATATTTGTAGATATTTGGTTATTATGTATATAAATTTAATTATAATTCTTATATATTCGGATATCAATTTCACTCTTAATTATGTTGGATCAATTAGTTCAGACATTTTTTTTTGTAACACAAGTTCAGATATTTCAAATATGGAAATTGTTAGGATATTTTTGAACTCTAATCCGGTTTCAGTTTCACTTTTCTTTTGGTTTGTATCGATTTGGTTCTTCGAAATTACCATTTCCAAGCCATTGTCTAAAGTCTAAGGCCTAAAAGGCCCAAACACTATTTATCCTTTTAGTTCTCTCACACGTGCGAACCCATCTTCGTCTTCTTCGCCTACCCTAAACCCTAATTTGGGGGTTTCTGCCCACTTTACAGATCCTTAATCAGATCCGATCCTTCCTATCAATTCAACCGGAGCTTCTGCTCCAAAAGGCGAAGTCTTTACCCATGACATCGAAGTTTATGAAACTCAGCGGTCAATTCATCAACAAATTCACCCGTGTGACCAGCTTGCCTGCTCACCATACTGATATGGTCCAAAGGGTTTCGATCTTAAAAAACGAGCTTTTAGCGACGGGTGATAATAAGGAAAAGTTCGAGAGCGTTTTGGATCAGAAAGGGCAGTGGCTGTTTAGAAGTTATCGTGATGGAGCTGGCATCGTTGAGCTTATGGATCAACTCTTTCCTCTTCCTTACTTAGCTCTTCAGGTTTAGCATTTCATCTTTTTAGTGTGTTTTTGATTGAAAGTTCGAATCTTGCAATATGGCCGGTATTTAATTTGGTGTGTAAGAACAAAACATCATTGAGTTAAAACCTTAATGTTATAGATTGGGTTGGTCCATGCATCTAGGTTTTAATTATTATGTCAGTGTCCTGAGTTTGTCTCTCTGTTATTGGGTTGAGGTTCTATTTTTCCCCTAGAACTATTATATAGCATCCCATGTCTCCCGAACTATGACTGGATCGCATAGAACAAGATCATAGTTTGGAAGACATTTTGATGTTATATGATAGTTCTCGTGTAGATATGGTTCGTTGACCTGTTATTTTCCTTAAAGTTCGAATCTTTGCATCTGCACTGTTTCTAAGTATTTCATTATTGGATTGATTTGGTGTGTAAGGGCAAGACATCAATGTGTTACACCAGAATGTTATAGATTAGATTGGTCTCTGGCATCTAAGTCTTGACTGTGTTTCAGGTTTTAGAGTGGAGAAGAAGACAATTGGATTGTTGTATCCCTTTGACAACTGAGGAGTACGCTAAAGGAATCAAGGTCGCGGGTCGAGCTAGGGACATCAGCTTTGCGGTCTTTCTTTTCAATGAGGCTGCTAAGAAACGAAGTCAGACGACTTCAGTTTACAATGCTTTGATGAGTGCTTACATGTACAACGGGCTCGCCGAGGAATGTCAGTCAGTTTTCAGAGATTTCAGGAGGCAAACACATTGTTCTCCGACTGTTGTGACCTATAATATCCTGTTATCTGTGTACGGTAGACTTCTGATGGTAAAGAATATGGAATCAGCTTTCGAGGAGATGCAGAAACTAAAGATTTTTCCAAATTTGAGCACTTACAACTGTATGATTGCTGGTTATGTGACTGCCTGGGAGTGGAATAAAATGGAATCTACGTTTCAAGAAATGAAGATGGGTCAAGTTGAGCCTGACACCGAGACGTGTCTGCTGATGCTTCGTGGGTATGCAAATTCAGGGGATTTGGATAAGATGGAAGAAATGTATGAATCGGTTAAAGATCAGGTTGGTGTAAACAAAGGTCCTTTGATTAGAGCCATGATCTGTGCGTATTGTAAGAAAGCTTTTGAGGGTAGAGTCGAAAAGATTGAGAATTTGTTGAGTCTTCTCTCTGGGGAGGAATATTATCCTTGGCTGAATGTGCTTTTGATTCGACTATATGCTCAAGAAGACATTCTGGAATCAATGGAGAGGAGAATTGACGAGGCGTTTGAGCATAACACATGTGTTAATAAGTCTAGTATTATGCGGGCAATCACTGCAGCTTACTTCAGGTGTAATGAAGTTGACAGTCTTGTTAATTTCGTTAAGCGTGCAGAGTCTGCTGGCTGGAAACTATGCAGATCTCTCTTCCACTGTAAGATAATGATGTATGGGTCCCAAAAACGCTTTGAGGAAATGGAAGGTGTTGTAAATGAGATGGGAGAGACTAATTATGGGCTTGTGACTAAAACGTTTGCAATTATGGTAAAGGCTTACAAAAGTCACGGTATGGAGTCAAATGCTGAGAGAGTTATGGGAAAGATGCTGAAACATGGTTATCTACATATTCCAAAAATACATCTAACTCAATCGGCTTCAGATGCAACTCAAGTTGCGTAAAGATACCCGTTGTTTTGATTTGTTCAGTTTCTGTATCAAGTGTGAGCACTGGCCATACAGAAGATCAAAAGGTTAGTGTTGTTACTGCCTTTGCATTGGTGGTTACTTACGAAGGTATTGTGCTTAGCGCTTTCTTTTATTTTGTTTAATCAGGCTGTAGAACTGTGCCCCTTGAGCCTTGATAAAAAGATGCTGGCTAGGCTTCCATAATCCGTCACAGGAGTCTTGAGATGAGTTAGAGCATCTTTATCTCCCGTCATGAGTGAATCAGTCATCATTATGTAGCCATAGTTGTACATCTTAACGGCAAGAGTTTGAAGCAAACATGGTAAATTCTGAATATGTTGGTGGATAGGAACCTTCAGTAAAAAAACATTTCTGCGAGTCATGAAGGTCATGGTTTGGATTCTTTGACCTGTGTAACAGCTGATAGATTCTTCTTTCCTAAGAAAATGAAGAGCAGGCTCTGCCAAGTTTAAGTTATTAGTTACCAACATTTGCAGTGGCTTTCTCTTCCTGCCAACTCCCTGTTGGTCCAATTCCCGATTGCCCTAAGTTAAACATTTTGTTGTTAGGTTATCAGCACTCTAACATCTACATATGCTCTGTAATTCAAAGGAACAGATAGCTCAGTTACACCAATGTTTCAGTATAGTGGGGACCTCATATGCTATAATTTACAACATATTCAGAAATTCTTCCAATTGATAAGCCATGGATCCTTTTGTCTTTATGAACTGTGTCAAACCATTTCATTAGAGTTCTTTGTTTCTTCTGCATTTTTCCAAGTATGTCATCATACAAATGAATAAGATCTACCAGCAATACGTTTATGTAAAATGGTTATAAAAGCATATGTCATCATGCAAATGAATAAGATCTACCAGCAATACGTTTATGTAAAATGGTTATAGAAGCAACCCTCAATACACAAGACTAACAAATAACAACTTGAGAGGCATTCTCTTTTATCTCTCTTGTTTTAACCTGGAGACCAAAAGTGAGGGAAGTGCTTTTAAAGTCTGGAGATGAAATGAAGGCTGTTCATTGGCTGCTTTTTGATTTTGAACTTGGGGCACTTCAGTTTTGATGTCGCGATAAGGGTGTATAGGTGCCTTATCGCACCATGTAGCAATGATGAATTGTTTCTATACTCGTTAACAATGAAGCTGCAAGAATACTCCAGAAAGTAGAAACTGTCTACAACATGAAGCCGTTTAAAAATCGGGCTCTTGATATATTAATAAAAAACACTACGCCCAAGAACCACCGTAATAGAATGGAGGAACCATCCAAACTATGTAACATAGTTTAATGTACATGGGGCACAAAACCAAAACCCCTTGGCTCTTCATGCATTTCCCTTCTGTTCTACTTTGTCTTCGCGTTCCTTTTTATGGAGATCTATCTTTGGAACATACTGGGTTTTCTTCTTGCCCGAAACCGAAACCGAGTTGTTGGCTGATCTAGTCTTCGTTTTCTTACTGATTTGATGCTTAGCCATTGGTGCAGCATCTTCTCTTGGAGCTGTGTTTGGCTGCTGATTCCCATAGACATGATCAGACGGCATGTTCTCTTTCTTGTTACCTGAACCTAAACTGTTGGTTGATTTGTGCTTTGATTGCTTAGCAGTAGTTGCAGCTTCAGGTTGGTGAATCCCATTGGTGTGATTAACAAACATTTTCTCCTTTTTCTTACCCGAATCACCATTGTAGGCTGATTTGAGGTTTCTTTGCCTGATGTTCTGCTGTCTAGGCATTGATGCAGCTTCTGTTGGAACCGTGTTGAAGCTATGCTGTCGATTCCTATTCACGTGACCAGAAGAAGACGGCTTGTTCTCTTTCAGACTCAGAGACCAAAAGAGGGAGTTGAGGAAAGAGTTCGGTTGCTCTTCCCATCCTCCGGTTTCATACATCTCAGTCCTCCAATGTTTTGGCCTCATAGACTTGGATGGAGATGAAAGTCCCGCATGACCATCATATGAGAGGATACAAGCTATTGCATACATAGAAGCTCCAAGATGAGGCGGTAGGTTTTCACGTGGATGTCTTACCTGTAAAATGCCAATGAACGATTGAAAACTCAAAGCAAATTCAATAAACACCCTTCCAAGTATGGGGTAGTCTCAAGCATAACGGAATATAAACTCACCTTGAACAAAATGGATGCTGTTAGTCGTTCCCGCAAAATGTACATTTGAGCAACTTCAAGGGCTGTGGTTCTGAAAGGCAGCCACCGATCAACTACTAGCTTGACTGAATTTTCAGGTGAAGACATCATGTTGTCTCCTTCTTCTCCTGTTTCTTCATCTTCTTCTTCCTCGTCATCACTATCATCAGCATCACTGCTTTCTCTAGGAGCAACAGCTATCTCTGTCGAGACCAGTAACAAAGGAAGATCGCGAGCAACAGTACAGTTTCTTATGTGCATGCCTCCATCTCCACGTGTGATCTCATCGAAAACAACTAAAGACTCATCATACTTCCTCGACGACAAGTTGAAGTTGTTTGAGAGCGAATGGACACGAACTTTGGCCCCACTAGCAGTCTCTACTAAAGATCTTCGATTATTACCAAAAGATGGGCACAATCTTCCCACCATAGGATACAATCCTACAGCTAGGACAGCACGGAGTATACCGGGATCACGCGAGTTCTGGCTACAACTTGATATGTCATTAGGAATAATGCCGTGTCTTTTAAGTTCTGACTCAAGTTGGCTACGCATTTGATCCAACATCTTCATAGCACCTGGGGAGACAAAGTACTGAGAGCAAAACTCACCCGAAAGACCTCTTTCTTTTGCGTTTTTCCAGCAATCAAAGGCAGCAACAACCGCTAGGTGATCACTGTCACCACCACAGAGTGACGCAAGTTCAAGTTTTGCAGCAGCAGCTTTCTGTCTTTCAACTGGCGACATAGGCATAGTAAACGGTTCCTTGTAGTCGGCTGCACATGCCAGAGTAAGTGCTGGATCCAGACAGTTTACTAATACAGCAAAGAAAAGCATTTTGCTTATCAGAGGATGAACTGGGAGACGTCCAAATTTCTCTCCAAGCTCTGTGAGCTCTTCCTCAGGTGTCAGAGCCCCAATGTCCTGTAGGATGCTCAAGGCGTTTGCAATACTTTGATCAACAGGCGGGTCCAACAGTTTCTGAAGGAAATCATTGGTTTTACAATTTGGATCGAGGATCTTAACCTGAAAATAACATTTACGGGCCATGATCAGTAATGCATGAATGTCTCACCTTATATAGACCCAGTTGCTATTAACATGTTAGCAGCAAGTAAATGAAATGGGCAGTACCTGTAAGCAGAGTTCTTCTACAGGCATCCTCTTAATCTCAGGAACTTTAAACTCTGGCATAGATGCTGCACGAAGTCTAGAATAGAGATGATAACAAATGCCAGGCTGGCAACGGCCTGCACGACCCTCACGCTGTTTTGCATTTGCTTTCGATACCCATGAAGATTGAAGTGTTGAGACATTACTGTAAGGGTCATAGCTCTTTTCTTTCATCCGGCCACTATCTATCACATAAACCACGTCATCAATGGTCACCGCTGATTCAGCAATATTCGTGGCAAGCACAATCTTGCGACAACCTCGGGGAGGGCGACTAAAAACTTTCTTCTGCTCCCCTGCTGGTACCATCGAGTGAAGACATATAATGTCGAATTTACTACCATCAGAGAAAAAAGGGCTATCAAGTAATCTCTGTCTTGTTTTATTTATATCATCCCATCCAGGTAGAAAAACAAGAATGGCACCATCTTCCGAGTCACCACATATTTTCCTCATCAGCTGCTGTATAAGACTCACATCGACCTGCTCCGGGTTGATTGTCGCCATGTACTTATCGAGTAACTGTTGTCCTTGCTGAGAATTAGACTGAGAACTTTCTGCATGCTCCCTGATGATTTGAGCAGCTTCTTGCTGATTCTCTATTTTAGCCAATTCTAACGCTGTCATACCATCTTTAGACTTTAAGTTCAAGTCTGCGCCAAATGAGAGGAGCATGCATACATCGCTGATTCTTCCCTTTCCAGCAAATACCATAAGTGGTGTTAGCAAGGTTGATTGGTGCTGATAATTGTAGATCTCGGGACTTCCCCGAGAAGAAACTAGATCTAAGAGGGCATCAAACTCATCATTTGTCCAAGCCAAGATGATTGCTTCATCTAAAGCAAGTTTATCTTCATCTGTCAAATCAAGCCTCTGGTCTGGTATACTCATGTTGGTAGAGTTTAGATGATTATCTCCACCTGATTTCAGAATAGAGAGCACATCCTCCAAATATAAAGTTCTCACCTGTAGACACAAAGCATGCAGATTACACTTGGGCACAATAAAATTACCAGGATTGAGAAAGAGATAAAAAAGAGAAATTAACTGGATAAGTGAAACCAGGGACACGGACAACCGGGCAACCTCCAAAGTATCCCGAAAATCTCTCAGCATCAAGCGTAGCACTCATAAGAATCTGTTGGCCCAGAATTTTTCAAAATATTAAAGTCAGTTCATAATCAAATACATTTACCACACGTCCAGCTATCTCAGGTTCCTAGGTCATATATAAAATTTTGTTGGAGTTCACTTGCCCCCACTGAACCCTTCTTTCCTTTCTTGTTATAATTATTTCATATTAGTGGAACGAAAAGAGTAACATAGAGTTTAACTAACCAGACGGAGATGAGGATTTGATGGTAGCAAGTCCCTACAATCAGAAAACGCATTGCCAATTAGAAAAAAACAGTGAAAAGAAAAGAAATCGCATCTTCTATCATGGCTTGCAGCTTCAGAAATACATGTGCCCCAGTATGGCATATGGAGAACATTGAAGGGCAACAACTTAACAATAGCCTTAACATCGGGTTCGTAAGTCACGTAGAATTGATTTACTTGACAAACACCTCGATAGTTTGAGAAACTACCTTATAATTGCCAACATGAAATCAGAGTAGCAATCCCTTTCATGAATTTCATCCTATAAAGGAACATTCAGGTCACTGATTAATGTAGATAGATACATAATAAAATTTTACAGGCTAGGGAAAACTGGGGAATCTGGGATGACAAACAATAACAAGAAGGCATGTCACAGTGACAGTTCACAATTTCATTATATCTTCAAGCAATTCATTTGTCCGACGAACAGCAGCATATAGATATGAACACATACTTATTGAACACATGATAATGGATGAAAAAGATGTCAAGTACCACAATGATGTGAGTTATGTCGGAAACATAGCTACCAGATCCTTTTCCTACAAGAACTCTCAGGAGAATGCCATTGGTGCAGAAAACAACTGATGAGTGTCTTCCACCTTTGCTCTGCAGTCGAACCTAAAATTGCAACATAAGGTCAATGGGGCACTTTTCTACAATATTGAAACACAGCCACACAACGCAAATGTCTACCTATAAAGATTACTAACCTTGTAACCAATGTTGTCTCCAATGCTTTCACCTCTTTCACAAGATATTCTTTCAGAAACTTCAAAATAGGGATGCAAAAACATTAAGCAAGAGGTTTGCAGTACACAGCATACATGTGAGAATACACGAAGTTTCAAAAGATCATACGTAGCTGAATAGAAAAATTATCAACCTGACATTGCGGATATACGACGTGGTTGAGTGCACACAATTTTGCAAGTTTCTCTTTTGCTTGACCACATATGGTCTAAGAGATATTGAGGCACCTAAAACATTAACAATGGAGTGAGTATCCTCCACAAATCGAGGGCAGTTTCAGACTGGAAACTCTTTACATGGCCTAAATCACATCCCAGGCTCACATTGAGAAAAACCTTACAACACAACAAAGTTTCTCTAAAAATTTAAGTTTCTTAAAATGTCGCCGTGGACTAGAAATCTGACAGCCTGACCCTCGAATCCCACGGATGAATAACTAATTCGTTAAGAAGATGATTCTACTGAACTACAAAAAGAAAAAAAAAGACAAGGAGTAACAAAAACACCTGAGTAGTTTTCCCGCAACCAGTTTCACCAGATATGAGAATAACCTGCATTTAGAACAAGAATTTTATAGTTAGTTCTTTTCATGCAGTGTAAGCAATTTATGAAATAGAAGAACAATTTAACACATCAAAGGAGTTCACAGAACCTGGTTAGATTCAACTGCAGATGTGATAGCGTCTCTAAAAGATGTGATGGGAAGCTTTGACCGCAGCTTAGAGATCTGTGACATAAATCAATATACAAAAAACGTATTCCTTTCACTTTCTGCTATATGTCATGATTCATAACTTCTCAATCTGTATTCAGGAAAAAAGAACAGAGTACTCCGAACCTCCTGAAGACCTTTACTATTCCTTAGCCTAGAACTCAAAGACGCCACCTTCTCCAAGATCTCATCACCACTCATCTGTGGTCTCCGGAAAAAATCATCTTTCCAATGCCCTTGTTTACAGGAGTGGCCTAAGTACTTGTTAAAAGACGTTGCAGCAGTATCTCCATCACAAGGTGGATAATAAGTAAACAACTCCTGAAGAATAGCTTCAGCCTCGGGTGGAAACGAGACACATCTGAGCTTCTCTTTGTTTGATTTCTTCTTAGCTCCATTGTTCTTTCCATTTCTGTACATGTCTTTAAATATAGAAAGACGCCTTTGATCCCCACGCCTATAAAAACATATCATCAACAAGGCTCTCACCATTAAAATAAAAATGTATACTTTCTTAGACCCAAAACACTAACTCTCACCCAGAGCTTTTGGATTGAATACCCATTTTCCGACACATCTGATGAATCACGCCACGTTCGCTGTTCGAAAGATTATGCTCAAACGTGTAAACTACAACCAAAAGAAGAAGTGGGTTTCAATCGAACAGGGTTTGACAATTGCAATTAGAGATCTTTTTCTAAAAAATTAATATATAAATTTATAAATCAATCTTCGCAAAAACTGTTAGTACCTTCGTTACCGGAGGATCGAAAGTCTTCGATGACCTTAGAAGCCCAGATCCTAGTAGCTTCAACGGAACTTGGCTTGCCTGCTGCATTTTCAGACCTGAATCTCTTGTTCCCCATAGATGCTTGTTAGGGTTTGGTCTGGTCTGAGAGAAACACTAACAAAGTGTACGGCTTGGCTTGTACGTGAGATTTGAGGGACGAGTGCGTTTGTAATTATTGTTCCAGAGTTTGCTTGCTTGCTTGCATTATAAACCGCCTTTCTTTTTCTTTTTTTTTTTGGGAAAATGAATATTCATTAAATTGTTTTATAAGAATTAAAAGAAAGAAATAATTGTTTTGGCAATGAGGGCGGAGATGGATGCTGTAAAAGTTTAGGAATATGCTTCAGCTGATGACTTGTTCTTAAAGGCCCATTACTTGCACACCCAAAATGGATTAAGATAAAAAAGATATCTTAAAGGCCCATCACTAAACAAGAGTCTGAGTTTCTCCTTTTTTTTTTTTTTGGTAACAAAAACGATGTCCACAGTATATGCGTGATGATGTCATTTCAAATTCGAAGCCCAACAACACACAGAGCTGATTTGGATTCCCTCGTAAGATTTCAAATTTGAAAATAAAACAAACAAACAGACTCTCAGGCCCACCACCGGTCCGGTCCACCACCCACCTCTCGGGTAAAAAAAACTCAGTAGGTTCCTTTCTCCATCGTTTTGCCACCAAATATAATTCAAAATCAACGATCTCTTCATAGTTTGAAAGGCACCGATTCTATCGAGAGCCATGGGTTGTCTCCTCCGTTGCTTCCGTCGTGCCAGAGCCGAGCCATCTACCATCGACGACGATTCCCTCTCTCAACCTCCCGGCGTCAACTCCGATGTAATCCTCTCTCTCTATCTCGAATTAGCAGTTACAGTTCTCAAAATTTGAAATCCGTTTGTAAATGATCATTGTTTAGTCAGTCTACTTGAGCTGGATTTTCGTATTTGGTAGCTTTTCCTTGAGTGTTTACATCCTCTCTTATGGTTTCAGAGAGGTCATGACTCGAAGAATCGTTTATCAGCTTTGTTTCTCTCTCAAGGTATTAATTAACATCTCTTCTTCTTCTTCTTCTTTGTCTCTAGCTTAATCCTTAGGGTTTTCAAGAAGAAGGTCTTACTTGTTTCTTCCTTTTCCAGAGAAAGCAGATCCTTCTCCTTGTCATCGCGTAGAACGATCTGGTTTGGATTCTATACATGTTCACAAAGATCTCAAGGATGAGGTATCTTCAATTTCAATCACAAACCTCATTATATAGTTTGGGGATCATTATTATGTTTGCTTGTGACACTTCATTTTCATTTTTTTTTTGGCTTGGTTTGTGCTCTTATGTATTGTGTAATTTAATCACTGTTAGCTTCCATGTTTGTATCTATCACTGTGTTTGCTAGAGACACTTCATGTCTATTTTGCTTCCTATGTACAACTTGAGCAAAAGCTCTTGCTTGTGAATATGATGAGTAGTGTTCTATGTATTATGTTATTGATATGGTCTCGTTTTTCTAATCAGGAATGCGTTGTATTTCTCAGCGTTTGCCCTTTTTGGTTCTTCTCCTATTCGATCTTGTATTGATTATTTTAGAACTCAATTCTTTGTATCGGAAATACTCAAAACAGATTATTGTTTAGATGTGTATAGCTTATGTATCAATGCTTCATTGTGAAAGTGTGTGGGAAATCATGAGTACTTGCAATAGTGTCTTCATCTTTACTTAGTGTGGCTTTCCCTCCTATATTTCGATAGATCCTGGCATGAATCTTTTGTTTTTGCATGTATCAATAGAATGTGATTGCTGGTTCCTTTAAAATTGAAACCTGGGCCTCCTGTTTACTTCTGGAGTTACAGGCTCAGCTTCTCAAAGCTTGTGACGCAACAGCAGGGACAACAATTGAAAATGCATCCGAAAAACTTGAAACTCCTCAACGTGGAAAACACTTTACATCTTCCCAGGTTCATTCTTGGATCTCCAGTAACCCTGATGCAGTCTTTCACTTGGATGCAAAAACAGATGAATCCTGTGGAGAGGTTTCAGAGCAAACTCCTAGCAGGTGGAGTGCTACTTTTCTTAGCAAATATCTCTTTGGCATGACTGCATATATCCTAACATCATTTTTACTTCACGCAAGAAGTTTTAGAGGTTTCATGGATCTGGAA
The DNA here is from genome assembly GCA_905132765.1 of Moricandia arvensis. Lineage (NCBI taxonomy): Eukaryota > Viridiplantae > Streptophyta > Magnoliopsida > Brassicales > Brassicaceae > Moricandia > Moricandia arvensis. Next base: position 20,719 of record CAJHQP010003455.1, read on the forward strand.
CTTTACTTTTTTCTTCTTTTGTCAATGTCAGTTGCATGACAGATGCCCAAAACAGTGCAAGGATCTCCACTGGATATAGTGATGCTGGTGAAGAAAGCCAAGAAAGCATTGGTACTGAGTTCAGGGATGGGGTGGATAGATCCAGCAAGGTGTCATTCACAGCTGGAAACATTACGGAAAATAGGAAATCGGTGAGGTTTGAATGTGATTTTGATCAATCTCACTCTTCTACTTCTTCCAAGAACAGCACTTCAAAGTTACCAGGAAAGGCTGGGAAAAGTAATTTCTCAACAACCTCACGTAATCTGACCTCAATGAAGCTATCTGATGAGATTCAAGCTCCAGGAACCATGGAATCAACAGTAAGGGGGAGACCAAGAATCAGGTCTCAGTGTGTGCTTTCACCTTCCAATCTTATGGAAGCCTCCATAGGTAAGGTCCCTGAAGATTCAGATGAGAGCCTAGAACAAACCAAAGTGCAGGTTTGCAAAGAGAAGAAAGAAACTGCATCTCCCTTCTCAGTAATTTGTGAGGTAAAGTTGGAAGAGAGTTCAGAGAAGAGTAACCAAAACATGACGGGTATATCAACCATAACTTATAGGGACAGGCCTATCATTGGAACGGCAGCTGCTCACTGGAATGAGAAAGAGAAATCTCAAATCTCACCCAAATGGTGGGATGGTAATGGGATACCAAACTCTACAAACAAGTACAAAGAGGTACTACTCTCCTCTTTAATCTCAAGGCTTCTTCACATCTTCCTTTCATTTATGATACACATGGGAGTTACTTATCTTTAAATGCAGGATCAGAAAGTGAGCTGGCACGCAACATCTTTTGAGGAGAGATTGGAGAAAGCACTTTCAGAAGAAGGTGGTCAAGGTTTCATCCCATCAAGGTACATTCTTCTCCTTCTCTAAATAGCAGTATGATCAAGCAATTCAAATTGAAACTACTTTGAACTGTAATGATAATGGTAAGTAGTAACCGATGATGCATAAAACCTGTTGCTGTGCAGAAAACTTGAAATAATGGAAGAGGCTGAAAGGGACACAGCTATATCACAGCTGCATCATTCAGCGCAGTCCACATCAATCGTTTCCTTTTGAACATCGTGTAGTCTTGAGGCAGTATTGGCTTACGTACAGAACAATTATCATAACTCATGAGTAATATGAATACATAGAATTATCTATATAGAGAACTATACACGATGGTTCATGATTTCGTATATCCTTTCTTATACATCATATGGGAATAGATGCAGTGTCATTCTTGATATTTTAGATTCTAATATTATTCATTACCTAGAGATACTCTCTTCTAATTTTGATCCGTAAGTTAGGCTGATTCTGTTAGAGGGGACATCTTTGGATAGATTATTAGATACACGATTATATGATAAGACCGAATGTGAACATAGACATACTATATATATCACATGTATTCATGTGATTTTATTCTAGACAAAAAAAAATTAGTGAACCTATATGATGACATTTGGGTCCATCTTTTACTATTCAGAGGCTGAAATGGAACAAGTTGTTAGAAAACATAAAACCTATTTATATTGTGCACATATGAAAATGTCTTGTTTGTTCTTGTTTCTTCTATTTCTTTATTTCCATTTGTATTTTAAATGGCTTGAATATTTTATAGATAATAAATATTCAGAAAAATATTTTTGTTTCAAAATCATTTATAATCTTTATATTTCATCAAAACTTTTAGTTTTAGAAATGTTAAACGGCTAACATGCATCTAAATAGTCGAATTTGCTGTGGACTCAGTTGCGATTGCAATATATATATATATATATATATATATATGGACAATAACCCGTGAATTGCAATTTAGTTTAACATTTCTATTCTATGTATATGGGATAGTTATTTCAAAACTCTTCAGTCGTCCACCCTCAACAACCAAAATTTATGTCATTTACTAATATTTACGAATGAGGTTTACCTTCAGATTCTAACTTTCAATTAAATTATATGATAATCGATATTATATAATAATTTTAAGTTTGTAATATCTAATTAAAAAATGTTGTTTGAGGTATTTTTGTTTCGTCATGAGCAGGAACAGCAAGAGAGTGTTGTTAATAATTTGATGTTTGCCTCGTATCAAAACAATTCTAAATCGGCTACTGATTACAACCCCTATATAGCTTGCGAGTGAGAAACATGACGTGTTAGTATCACGACCTCAACGGTTTCCACGCCAACAAGTTAACCATAGCACATTGTCACAGGCTCCGTGACAACATGCCCTTAATATAAATGGTGCACGTAGGTCTCATATCACAACTTCCCATATAATGGTCTCGTGAATTCTATTAAACTGGATCAAATTATTTCCTTTTTAAACTATTTGGGTCCGATTTAATTTCACTATTGATTAACTTGTTTTTGACAAACTTAGACTACTTAGTGATAATGCTATATATTTCGTATTTGTTTAACTCATACAGATTTGTGTTTAAGTTAGAAAAGTAACGGATAAAAAGTATTCGAACAATACCAAAAGTGTTATGATTAATACGCAATTATAATAAAGTTTAGGGAAGGATTACAACCCCTAGCTTGCGACTGAGAAACATGACGTGTTAGTATCATAACCCTAACGTTTTCCACGCGGCCATGCCCACTAGTTTAACCATAACACATGCCCTTAAACTAATATAGATGGAGCACGTGGACGTAGGTCTCAATCACAACTTCCCATATAATCAAGAAGCGACAAATGATGGATGATGATCCACAGTTCATGTATCTTTCGTCTTTGCTATAGCGTAGTATCTTACAAAAATGAATGTTATTTACGTATTCGTCGTGAGCAGGAACAACAAAGTGGTATAAATCATTTTTCAAAACAAAAACTTCTCACATGATAATAGAGACCGGGAAACCACGCGTCTGTGCTCGGATGGTTATGGAGTTCTATAGATCTTTACAGAGAATCAAATTCGAATCTGCACCACATCAGATTTTTATATCCGTGATCACCAGAACTTTTTACATTCTCTATCCGAAAAATAGTTTACTATTTTTCTTTTTATAGAAGCCGAAATTAAATAATACTATTTCCATTTCAAACTAGACGTTGTTGTAGAGTAAATTTTTGTTTAAAAATATCATTTTATAATTTCAATGCAAAATTTATTAATGTTATATATTATTCTATTTTTTGATTGGTTGAAATGTGGTTAAGTTTATAAGTAATGATATTTTTATTTTGGAAATATAAAAAATTAAATATTTGTTTAATCTGTGTGTGTAAAATCTTAAAACGACAAGTAAAATAAAGCGGAAGTAGTAGACGGTAATATCTTATTAGATCAAAACTTTTTATTGGGAGTACAACATGTAGTAACTCTAGAAACCATTATTGTGCATCTGTGTGCACTAGAGTTTTATTGGAAACACAAAGGAAATATGCAACAACAGAGGTTTAGATCAGGTTCACCCATTTTTTGTTCAGATCCTTAGATGGCTCAACGAATTGTTCCCAGTAGGTTTTCTAGCCACATAGTGGTTGGAGGCTTCCGAAGTGGTTTCCCTGTACTTGGGAGGGTTTTCTTCGGACAAAAGCTCTTTAATGGGTCCATAAACTCTGGGAGTTGTTAAAGGAGGATGCACAAAGAAAGACGCAATCGAAATGCGCGGCTCTTCACCTCCATTTGCCAAAACTCTATGTTCCACACTCACAAACTTGTCATTCGTTATAAGCTGCCAAAAAATAATAATAATAATAATAATGAAGATCATGTTTTCTTACTTATAAGTGTAACACAACAACTTGCCTGTAGGAGATCTCCAACGTTAAGGATAAGAGCATGCGGATTAGGAGGAACATCGATGTAGTATCCATCATGGAGAACTTGAAGTCCTCCAATGTGGTCTTGAAGAAGAATAGTGAGGAAAGATCTGTCTGTATGCTGAGTGGCTCCGAGTGTTCGGTCTGGCTCAGGACACGGCGGGTAGCAATGGCAAAGCATCAGCAACCCTTTTGCACAATCCATTTCTTTGAGGTGGTTAGGGTTCAGCCCTAACGATTCTGATATAAGCTCAAAGATTAACTCCCCAAACATCTTTATTCTCTTTGAGTAGTCCAACATGATGTCCCTAAAAACATTCACACCAAGAAACTCTCAAACCCATCAAACAACAATACTAACTTAGTAAATCCTCTCTCAGTTTCATTTCAAATATCATTATAAATAAATAAAAATTGTTACAACATAAGAATCGTTTTAACATCTCAAAAGATAATTTATGTAATTAATTTATTTCTTTTATCTTCATATTTATTAAAAATATAAAATCAATTGAATTATTATAGTTATATAACGGTAAAACTAAATATTAAATAATTTTTTTAATTGTCGTAAAAAGTCTTAAAACAACGTCTAAATTGAAACGGAAGGAATAGATTAATTAAACAAGAGAAGCTGTGTTCATACCTACAAAGCTCTGGTAAGTCATCTGGTTTTGGAACATCAGGGAACATAAAACAAGTTAGAGTATCTCTCCAGCTCGCAGCAGGAGCATCATAGAGATCATAGTTAGAGTGATACTTAACCGCTTTGGTTTTTTCACGGCTATAGTATATTTTCCTAGCTTCAGGATCTTGCTCGTGAAACCCACGGATCCCATCTTTCATCTTGTTCATGACCTCAAGTGGAATCCCATGGTTAATCGCCTGGAAGAACCCGGAACTTCTCCATGGCGTCTTTAACCTTCTCAACCGCCTCTTTTCTTGCGGCCGTGGACTCGAACACGCCACCTCCAAGATCTATCGTTGGGATGGTCAACGTGGAAGGAGGTTTAGGGTTGGTCACCGTGGCATGAGGGTTATGGAATATGCGTGGGATTTTTTTGATTCCAGCGTCGACCAGACCCTTCACGCCGATCTTCATCTCATCGAATGCTTTGACCTCATCGGCACGGTTAAGTGTTCCCGCCATTTGTCAAGTCTCTAACTTGTTTTTTTGTGAGTGTGTTTTTGAGACAAGAGGAAAGAAAGACACTTGTGTTGTGTTTTGGTATCACCTAGCTATGTCTCTATATATAAGGAGGGGAAACTGGTGAAAGCGTGAAAGAGAGGCCAAATAGAAGGACTGGTCGTGTAATTAATTGATTCAAATAGAAACTCTGCGTCATTTACAAGTTAAGTGGTTCATTTTTGCGATTTCTTAATAAATTATTTTGTATCAGTTATGCAGATTTGGAAGAAATCTTAACATAGTGCCATCAAGAGTAAATCTTCGTAATGCGGTTTGATATTACACAAGTATACTTATGATTCACTGCAGTGCAAATAAAATTATTCCTCATAAGACAAGTAAATTTATCGATTTTAGAGTCATTTTATAATAGTTCTTGTAGTTTCGATGGCAACTAAACACCAGGGTTTGCGCTAGTCTTATACTATATCATGAAAAATGGACGGGATACTATACGGGATTTCTACTTTTTGTCAACTCAAGGTGGCAATTAACCATGAGGATTACGGTCGTTTAGGGAAAAGGCGTCACTTTTATTTTTAACAACTTCAGTCATGCCAAATATAACTCGAACAAATGATCATACCAAATATGACCTCAATTCAATTATAATTCAAAAAATTATTCAAATTTCTCAAAACGGTTCTAAATCTAAATTGATTCTAACAGAAGTTAGTCAACGTCATTTTGATTAAATTTAAATCTAAATTGATTCAAGTTAGTCAACGTCATTTTGATTAATTTTTTTCTTTTTAAAACTATGTTCATTCTGAGACTTAAATCCGTGCTTTGATTCCTTTTTTAAAGAGTCACATTAACTACTCGACCAAAGTAACTTTTGAAAATATTATTACAGATTTGAAATTATATGTACTACTATATTTCTTCATCTTTTCCAATTAAAACTTTGGTGATGATTATTTCTGATTTATATAAAATTATAAATACATTAACATGTTTGTAATTATCATATATTTAATAAACTTATATTATACTAAAATATAAATAAAAAATATTTATACTTATACAAAATTAAATATACTTAAAACTTTGAAGCTATTTAAAAAAATTGCCTATATAACACAAGTGTCTTTCTTTCCTCTGTCTCAAAAACAATAAATAAAAATATATAAACACATTAAACAATAAATTTGTGATATTATATATTTGTGATATTTTGTGATATTTGTGATATTTTGTTCAAAATATTAGACATATTAAACAATAAATAAAAATATATAAACACATAAAATGTAAAGTTTATTATATTAATTTTGAAGAAAACAAATTACCATTCAAGGTTTATTTTTTTTTCAAAATTATATAATATTTTTTTTTCAAATTTAAATTATATCTAACTTTGTATAAGTATAAATATTTTATTTTAATATAATATAAATTTATTAAATATATGATAATTAAAAACATGTTAATGTATTTATAAATCAAAAATAATCATCACAAAGTTTTAATTGGATAAGATGAAGAAGTATAGTAGTATATATAATTTCAAACTTGTAATAATATTTCAAAATGTTACTTTAATCTAGTGGTTTGTATGCTCATTTTAAAGGGTATCAATGGATTCAAGTCTCGAAATGAATATATTCTTTATAAAAAAAATCAAAACAACATCGTTTTATCTAGTTAACGGTTGATTAACTTTTGTTAGAATAATAAATATAAGCACGTTTTAAACAGTTGAATAGTTTTTTTGAATTATAATTGAATTGAGATCGTACTTGACACTGACCTTTTGTTTGGATCGTATTTGGCACGACTAAAAATTGTTAAAGTCGAAATTGGCCCATCGTTTAGAGACTTAACCCAACACTTTAAATTAATAAAGTGATGAAAATAATTTGAACTTTTAAAAAAATATTATATAATGGAATTTTTCTTGACCAATACGTGATTTGTTTTTAGTTTTTTTAGGATGTGATTTTATAGAAAATCACATAATTAGGTGCTCCATTTTAATATTTTATTTTTCAATTTGACCGAATCTAATTTTAGTATCAAGAATCAAAATCAACTAGTACAGAATAAAGCATTGGATCCTATTAATAAAAAAATAGAAATTTCTACAGTGTATGAATTATTGAATTAAACTGCAGATAATATAAGCGTTTCTTTCCACCCCCACATAGATACCATATGCTAGAAATTGAACATTATTTCCTTATAAGTTATATACTTATAACTTATATTATAGTATTTTCAGTTATATTACTAGTCATGTTTGTTAGCCATGATACATAAGTCGTTTAAACAGGGTTTATTGCTAACAAAATGTGATCTGATTCAAGATAAAACACAAGGACTATCAACTAATAGAAAAGCATGTGACTTCTCACCGTGACCGGCTAATTACAATAATTTCAAATGGTAGCTGTAGTTTTGTATAATAACGAAGATATGGTACTACAACTGCATTTCTTGCATTATACAAGATAATTATGTTTTAATAAAAAAAAAGCAGTGCGGTTTTAAAATAAAAAGAGTGTAAAAATTAAAGTAATATTGCTTATGAAAAAATTAAAAATTTAACTAAAGATATTTTTACTATAAAATTATTTATTTAAATATTTGATACTAATAGTTTATTAGTAAGAAATTTAAATGTCTTACCCATATTTTCATTTTAACTTTTTATTTCTTGGTTAAAAGTGGTGATATGATTAAGTTTTATTTTTTTAAAGAATGTTAAACTTATTCAAGAAGTAAAATGATCTTTTACAAAGAAATATACATTATGCGATTAAGCTTTTATTTCTTAGTTAAAAATAGTGATATGATTACGTTTTGAACAAACTTATAAAATTATATAAAAATTAAAAATAAACTCACAACACCTTTGCAACATAAATATAACATTTCTGATTTACCAAATCACATAATATTTAATTATTCGTATATAATTAATTTTTAATAAGAAAATTAAATTATTTTTTTAGTACTTAGACATTATAAAATAAGATAATTAGATAATTATAAAAATAATAACCTCAGTTAATTGTAGACTTAAAAGAAAAGGATAGTGAAAACAATTTTTTTTTGTGTGGTCGGCTGTAAGAAAACAAAGGTTTATGGAATTTAAGTTAGAGCAGTTCATTATATATATTAAAAAATATTATTTGAAAACTAAGACCATGATTAACTCGGGTTTTTAGGGTGGGGTTCATAGTTTCGGTTAAGAAACCGTTTCTTAGCTTTTAACTAAGAAAAGATAAGAACCGTCTCTTAGACTATGATTAACCTGGGCTTTTAGGGTGAGATTCTTAGTTTTGGCTAAGAATCGTTTTTTAGCTTTTAACTAAAAAAATATAAAAGTTATCTCTTAAATAAGAGATATAAGAATCGGTTTTGAGCCGAAAAGTGTAAAAAAAAAGTGACAAATCATGAGCTAAGAACCCTAAATTAAGAATTTGAGTTAATTATGCTTTTAAATAAGAGATATAAGAAGGGAGAATTTCAAGTTTACCACTTTTATTGTACCATTTTTTATTTTTACTTTCACTAAATAGACATTTTCATAAATACCATTTTTTAAGAGACAATTTTTTTTTAAATTAATTTGAATCCTAAATTTTACATTCCTAAACCCTACCCCACATTACCCCACCACTCAACTCTAAACCTTAATTTTTAGATTAATTAACCTAAAGATTATAAGTGTGTTTTTTTCTTCTTAAAAAATAAAAATAAAAGTGATTAACGTAAAAATGAAAAATGATACAAGAAAAATGATATTTTTGAAAATTTTCGATAATCAATTAGGTTAATCATGGTCCGATTTTCTACTGTATGCGGCGTTTTTCTTTTCGCCCACAGGAAGCGGTGCGGTTTTTATACTGACGTCACGTGACTGATATTTACAAATATTATCAATCATACAAGTTTAATTCAAAGGCATATTTTGTTGAATAACGTCATTGGCCAAAAAAAATTATTTGTTCTATTTTTTCAGATACCGCACTTACTTTTTTATATGCTCCAATTTCTACGTGGTTTATGCGTTTTTTTTTTTGAATATTTCTGTATCATTATTTAGGTAAATATTTAGAATTATTTTAATAGTTTATAGTTCACTTAAATAATTTATAGAATTTCGACATGTTAAAAACTATTAGAATAAAATATAGGCAAAGAACCAAATAATATTAATAATAATATCCAAAAGGTTCTTATATTTTTATTTTAAAATATTATTGAAAAACTAAAAACTTAATATTTAAAATATAAATTTTCAAAGTAATTAATTATTCTTAAAAACTGAATTATTCAAACTATTTTATTTGGGATGTCAGACTACCTTAAATAATTTTGAACTGAAATGAAACCAATTATTTGAATATTAGATGATTCACAATCTTAATATTTGAACCAAGGAAAAAACAAATTGAATTTTACAAGTATTTAAAAAAAAATTATATCGTTATATCAATTTTTATCTTTTACCAATCAAATATTTATTCTGTAACTCAAAATAGTTTTACTAATCAAACATTATTTTGTATTGTTTATTCTATAAAATCACATTTACCCTGCTATTGATATAACAAAGCTTTTGTCAAGCTAAAAATACTGGTTGAACTTGAACCTGATTCACTCCTTTATCCGGTTACGATATATGTTAAAAGTTATATTTGAGTTAAGCCAAAACTTGTTAACAAAATTGGTTCGATTTGCTAAAACAAATGATCTGTTCGAAATCATTTTTTTTCAATTTCTTATAAAAGTAAAAGCTAAAAAATATTTCATATTATTTTAATATTTACTAACAACGCAAAATACCCTTTTACTAATCAAATATTGTTTTGGCCTACTTATTCTATTAAAACTACATTTATTTTGCATAACACATAAGTCACAGTTATACAGTACTATTACCAAGTCTACAGTTACTTGTCTCATAAATTTCAATGCGTTTTATGTTTTATGTGCATTTGACCTATTTTGAAAACGTGTGCGGTTTTATCTTTTTCTTTTTATAAAAACTATTTAAATTTTTAAAAGAAAGTGTGAATGGGGAAGAAGTGCGATTTTCTACTTATTTTTTTGAAAATCGCATTTTACTAGTGCACCATTCAATAGCTAAAAGGGCTTTGGGGAATCATATTCTATCTAGCATTATAAAATTCTATGCCTAGACAGTTCTAACGGGTTTGACAGCTTCATAGCAAACAATAATATATATAATTTATACATATATAAGAAAAGTTAAAATTAAATCATTTACTCAAGTCAGAATTACATTCCATAAGAATGGTATAACTTGCGAAAAAAGAAAGGTGAATTCTTAATTGTTGACCAATTACCCTATCACTATATATGTGCACCTAAGTGAAACATATCTAGTATGTGATATTTTGTCATAATATATTCATACATATATATATTTTTACATATATTGTCTTCTCACTTTATATATGTATGAATATAAATAACATATAAGAAGGTCCAAAATTATTCATCACTTTTTGTTGTTTCTTTCTTTATTTTTATCATTTTATTTTATAATCTTTTTCATCTTCTTTTTATTCATCTATATGATAAATTCACACAAAACACTCAAAAACATCCCATCGTTCGTCTTCTTTCGTTCTTTACATATTCTTAGGATCATTCCTCTAATGATCAAGATACGTGTCTCGTCCACCACCAGAACCACCATGAAAACAAATTCAGGAAAAAATCACCACACATCTCGATCCAACTTCTGATAATGAGTTTCTTTAAAAAAAAAAAATACATGTCAGTTTAGCCAGCTAACATGTTTATTCTCTTTGTATTAAAGTCCAAAATAAGTTTTGTCTTCCTTTTTCTATTAATATGGTCATGTTAAATTCAAGTATGTTGCCACTACTTTGTATTGAGTATGTTAGACTCTTCAAATACTATATGGTGATGATAGGTATAATAAGTTAAACACACTAATACGATATATCAAAAGAAATAGTATGATAATATGATAATTAACAAGCTAATATAAATTATTAAATGGCTAAGTAATAGACTAAGTAGTGTTTTGTATAGCTAAATCTAAGGAAGAGAAATTGCTGAAAGTTGTAGATGTGAGAAAAAACCTTTGATTTAATACGTTCGAAAGGTGTTTTTTGTGAAATGAGTATTAAACTAGTTTAGTTGGGTAACAAATATATGCTTCTAGTCTGTAAATTAGTTTACCCAGGTAGCAAATATATTATGTACTTATCTTTCTTACATTTATTTAGAGTAATGTTAGCTTGCTAACAATTTTGTTGGTATTTGCAGAAGATGAAGTACATCCACTGAATATTGTTGTTCTTGCAAATTACGCTTCGAGAAAGTATGGCACATGTTTGGAGGAAAGGTTGGTCCGGAGGCCTGTACCGGCATGTAGAGAAACACTTCCATAGGATTGATCGAAAATGGGTCATATGTTGCAGCTACGATCAATGTTTTTTTTTAATGTGTGACAGAATGATTACAAATTTCAAGATATTACTTTGTTGTTGTGATAGTTTGGTTCTTTTACCCAAAATATAATTGTAATTTCATCTCACCCTAGAAACTAAGGTAGGAAGAGTTTTGGTTATATTATAAGAAGAAACCATAAAAAGAACTAGGTTAACTATTGCATAATTAGTTGTGAATAGGAAGTTTTATCCAACTAATATACATTTTTTTAATTGTATGTTGGGGGGTTGATATAATGTTTAGCCGAATCTTTATCCTCACATTGTAAACCATAAATACTAAACCCAAAGGCTAAATTATAAACCCTAAACCCAAAAGATGTTTTCTCCTTTGTGTTCTTGTAATTTTTCTCTATTTATTCTTGATCTTTACATTTACTAGATTATGTATTTTCACTAAATTATCACTAAACTCAACTTATATTATGTATTTTACTGTTTCATTTGATATATCTTGTTATTTATATAATTTTCAAACTGCTTTTTGTAAAATATTTATTTTTATTATACATTAATCATTTTTGTGGTTTTATCATTTCCTGTTAACTTTTCTAAATTCGAGCTTAGTAAAAAAAATTCCTTAGATTCCAATTCCACCAAGAAACATCAACTTAACTTCGATCTCTATGTCCCATGACGCTCCAAGAACAGAGGAGTTACCAGATATTTATGGGTAAGAATCCAAAAATCCAAACCATTGATTCATACTCATTTTACGTGAATTTTGGTTTACAGCTTATGACTAATGACAAGTTTGTGAGCGTGGAGCATATAGTTTTGGCTAACAGAGTTGACGAGTCTCGCATTTAAAGTGCTTTTGTCTTAAGCAAAATCCTCCCAAGTATAGAGACACTACTGTCACTGAGCACACGAGGCATTACATGACCAGAGAGGACTTGATGGGAACTCTGTGTTGCTTCAGTTCAATATCTGATAAAAGCTTTGGACTAATGTATCCAATGTCTTCTAGGGTATATATTCAAATATATTGTTACATTTTCAAATTGTATATGAGGTGATCGATTCAAATCATACAATAAATACAATGCTCCAAGCATACATGAGCGTTATTTTGTTACTGTGGGACGATGATGAAGTTCGCATCGCACTTCCCCCACTTTTTTATATTTTCGACTTTCCAAACGAAAAAAAAAATAATTTTAAAAGTGGAGATGCGGGGTATCGATCCCCGTACCTCTCGCATGCTAAGCGAGCGCTCTACCATCTGAGCTACATCCCCATGACTTTTAATTCTGCGTACATTGTTATTATATGAATTGAAGGATATGTAGTGTCATGTCAACTGGGTATTTGAAGTTTATTTGTAAACGTGACTAAAATGAGTGGGGATGATGGCTAAATTTTTTTTTTTTCTTTAATGACAAGTGACAGGTTAAAAAAATAAAAGAGAACAACCAAATCTTGGGTACTTCCGGGTCTTGATTGTTACCTTCGGCTATAATGAAAATGGTGTGAGACCGGTTCAAACTTTAAATAATGGCACAGCATCTTGAAACTTTTATTGGTAAAAAGTGGTAGACTTTTTAAAAAATAAAAATTTACAGTCTACTTTCTGTGAATACTACTTCTGAACTTTTTAAATCGAAATCTTCTTTCATTTTTGTTGTTGAAATGTTAAAAATCTTCAATTGAAAGTAATAAATCAAAGACTAATTTAACACATAACTGGTCAAGTCATACACACACACACACCTACCATAGAGAGAATTGACGCATGTGGATGGTTCAAGAAACGGTTGGGCTCATTCTCTCACGTTTTATTTTGGTTCCACCTACCTACTTTGAACCACCTATCTTTTGTTTCCTTCTCCCATGTCTTGCTCCTTTATTTGTTTTTCTTTTAATTAAAAAACAAAGCATGGCTTAATTAATTATACAACTACTGCTTTTTTTACTTGTCGAGTGTTTTAGGTTACTAACTAGTGTTGGCATATGACGATATTGACAAGTGAAAAATATAGTCGTATATGTATGATATCACGTTTAGGATTGGAGACAAATACTCGTCACTTGTGCTATATTTAATTCTATTTTTCAAGCATTCGTCGTTTTTAAATAGAATATCAAACAGTTGAATTCTACTATTTGCATGTATAGTATAGCAAAAAAAGATTAAGTACTCGATTTGATATTACTCTTACTTTCTTTGTGATTGGAAAATGATAATTATACCTTAAGAATAGAAGCTTTAAAACATAAAAGATATGTTTTTATTGTAGAAAGTAAACAATATTTTCATATTCAAATGTTTAAACTTTTTGTTCTTTTTTTGTTCTTTATAATAGATAAATGTTTTTGTTTGGAGTAACTATTATGTTTTTTCCAAGTTGAGTAAACAAAACAAACTTACATAAAATTTTCAGGAAGAATATTATCCAATAGATAATTGTTAAAGACACAGAAATAATTTAAATGATTTCACAAATATTTATAACAAGTAATAAATCAAAATAAGTAACTTGCAAATAGCAAATACTCATGTTAAATAAGTCAAATATAAATCTAAAATTTTATTATTTGTACAAAGTAAAGCAAATATTAAGTATACGTAAAATATTAAGTATTTTTTTGAAGGTGTATGCACAGCTAATAAGTAATTACTATGCATGACTAGTACTCCCTCCGTTCCCGAAGGTAAGATTTTGTGGGAGTTTTTTTTGTTCCACAAAATAAGATTTTCTAGAATTTTAAGGTACTTTTATTAATTAGTGTTAATGAATTGTATACTTTCAAGAAACATTAATTAAAAATACTTAAACTGTTTAAATCTTATTGGTCAATAGTTATTGGAAACTGCATAATAGAAATAAATAATATAGTTAATCATAAACATTAATTATGTTCTTAATAAACGTGCAAATTCTAGAAAATCCTATTTTCATGAACGGAGGGAGTAGATTTTATGTTCGAGAGATCATTTTTATTTATTTTAACCTACGTGTCATGATTCCATTGCCGGGTACTTCAATAGCTACCATTATTATCTACAGTAAATAAGATAAATTACTATTATACACCAAAACATGTATTATCACATTTTTGTGTGTAAAAGAACGTTTTTTTCAAAAATGCCGACCAAAAATAATATAAAAAAATAAGGATGGAAAAATCTTCAGAAACGTAGACGCCACATGTCACAATAAATGACCCTCTCTATCTGCCAAGCCTCCTTTCCTCTCTATAAAGATAGGCGTCTCATGGAAAGAGTTAATATCACTTAAAAGCTAACTGTGTTGTGTTTTGTAAGAGAAAGAGAGAAGCAAAGAAAAGATGGTTCTAAAGGTGTACGGTCCTCACTTTGCTTCACCGAAGCGTGCTCTGGTTACTCTTATCGAGAAGGGCGTCCCCTTCGAAACCGTCCCCGTCGATCTCATGAAAGGAGAGCACAAGCAGCCTGCTTATCTCGCCTTACAGGTTCCTCCTCCTCTTCCTCGATCTTTTCTGAGTCTATGTTCAAGATTCTAATGATCTTCTTTGTTTCTTTCCTGTGCAGCCTTTCGGTACCGTTCCTGCTGTTGTGGATGGTGACTACAAGATCTTCGGTACGTTCTTACATCATACCTCAATTCTCGTTTGGTTAATCAGATAAAACAAGTTTGATCTAAGATAAAACATTGTGTAGAAGATGTTATGTTGGTTCTTGTTTTGTTGTTCTTGAATGTATGTATCTATGGGAGGTATTGAGACATGTTTTTTTACAGAGTCACGTGCTGTGATGAGGTATGTAGCTGAGAAGTACAGGTCACAAGGACCTGACCTTTTGGGCAAAACCGTTGAAGACAGAGGTCAAGTTGAGCAATGGCTGGACGTTGAGGCCACCACTTTCCACCCACCGCTACTTAACCTCACCCTGCACATAATGTTCGCTTCAGTTATGGGATTCCCATCTGATGAGAAGCTGATCAAGGAGAGCGAGGAGAAGCTCGCTGCTGTTCTTGATGTCTACGAGGCACATCTCTCCAAGAGCAAGTACTTGGCTGGTGATTTCATCAGCTTGGCTGATTTGGCTCACCTCCCTTTCACTGATTACTTGGTTGGTCCCATTGGGAAGGCTTACATGATCAAAGACAGGAAGCACGTGAGCGCATGGTGGGATGATATTAGCAGCCGTCCTGCCTGGAAGGAGACTGTTGCCAAGTACTCATTCCCTGCTTAAGAGGATGATGATCATGTTCTTGTTCTTTGTTTGTGTTTTGGAGTTTCTAAGCAATGCTTATGTTTAATGTGAGGTTTAATAAAGAGTGGAACTGTATGCGTTTTCTTATCTTATGTATGTCACCTCTCTGTCTCTTCTGTTTCATATGTAACTCCAACTCTTTGTGATTGAGTTGAGGTTTGAATCTAGAGGAACTTAATTATCTATCTTTTGTTTAGCACATTCCAACCACATTTTGATTATTGTCACCAACTCACCATTCATGCAGGAAAGTAACTGCATTCATTATGTTCAAAATCAGCAAAAGAAAATGCCATGTGCACAAAAACATAACATCATTCTACAATTATAAGTTTAAACACATCTCTTTGTTCTTCATGTTGTAGCAAAGGGGTGAAAAACAATCACTCCCTAGTCAGACAGAAACTTAAGAGGTTTGCTGATAGATAGACAAAATGTTGAGGTACAAGAAAAACAGATAGCATCTCTTTTTGGTTTGTTAGAATGATTAACTCTCCAAACATTACCAAACATCAGATGAAAAATGTACGAAGGTCTACCAATTAAGGCTGATGATGAAAAGATTCAGGAGGCTGATCATTGCGTGGAACATCAGATTCAGGAGTTACTACTGTGATATCCAAGCTGTTACCTCTGTCCAGTTCAGTCTCTGCAGATATTTCTCTTACATCAGAAACTCTTGCCTCTGTTGCCTGAATATCATTCCATTCGTTTTCTCCAACCGGAGCCTGAGCATGAGCGTTTACTACCTGATCTTCACTCATATGGACTACATTCTCTCCCGGCATAGAGGCTGTTTTCGAAACGCTCAAACATGCTTTGTCCACATCCTTTTCTGTTTCTTTTGTCATCGGAAGAGATGTTTCGCCTTTAGTAGATTCAGTCTTCTCCTCAAACACTTGCTTCGTCTCTAGTTGCTGCCTGTTTATTCAAAAGATAAAAAGGAATTATGAAACTTAACAACAATAGTGAGTTTCCTTGGGAGATAGATTCAGATATGCTAACCTTTGAAGCTGGGTTTGTAACATATTCACATATGCTAAAAGCTCTTGCTTCTCCTTCCAAGCAGCTGCCTCTCTCTGAGAAGCCTCCTTTGCTTTTGCTTCACCACTTGCTTCTGCAACCCTCGCTTTCTCTTCGGCTCTCACAACAGCTCCTTCAAGTATGACGACACGCTCTCTGGCTTTTCCAAGCTCAGACCGCCACACATGTGCCTCTTTGAGAGCAGAGTCTCTTTCCTTGACCAATTGATCTTTTTCCCTACTCAGAGTAGATGTCTTCTCTTCCAGTTCCTTAAGCTACATAATAGATACAACAATCAATAAATATCAATACATCTATACATGACAAGGCCTCGTTACCTTCAATATAGCCGCCTCTTGTTGTCTCTCTGAGTCTTTAGATAAGCGCTCAAGTTCCACACAAACAATTTTCCTTTGCTCATCCATTGTATGAGCTGCAGATGCTGCCGCTACAGCTGCTTCAGCCGTCTCAGATAGTTTATCTGCAAGCTCTTTTATCGTTGAGTCACGAGAACGAAGTTCTCGAGCCAAATTCTGTAGTTCTTCATCTTTGACACGCAGAGTTTCCTGCAACATGTAAGTGGCTCAATAAAGCTAAACTGGACAGAAGTAGAATAAAGATGGACGATATGCTTTATGCTTAATGTCACGTAGAGTTTCTTGTTAGATGTCTATATGCTTTACATCACTCAACAAGACACTGCAGGATGGATCTCAATATGCTATATGCAATGAAAGTATCCGAAAGCCAAGGTGAAAAAGTAGCCTACCTTCATTATAGTCAAATCATCTAGTGGTCCATCCATCGGTTTATTCGCCGTAATTTTCAGTGCATTCCTCAGAGAGACCTGCATTGCTGCTTGGATTTCTTTGGAACATTCCAGTGCTGTTGAATTAGCAGCTGCAACAACGGTTGCAACCGTACCAAGTGTTGAAGAACCACTTCCACTTAGAGAATCAACAGCCTCCTTATGTGCCTTTAGAACTAGTTGTGTCGCACTGAATATTCCAAAAGTTCAACAAGGATAAGCGTGGTGGCAGCTATAAAAGATTGGTAAGCCCAAAAAAAAGACAAAGATGAAGAAACAGATGACTTACTGTAAGGTTGTAACCCAAGCTCTAGCAGCACCAGGAGTCTCAGCACACAAAAAGTAATCTTTCTTCTGTGGAGTACTAATATCTAAATCATGTTGAAGAAAAACTCTAACTCTACATCAATCATTCAGACAAAAGACAGAACTATAAACTTGCCAACACTATACTAGAAACAAGGATACAGATACAGCAACCATTATATTTCGGAAGCCCCCTGAAAACACAAAACAAAAATAGCTTTAACAAATGCTGATTAGTCAGTACAAAGAAAGAGAGTGTAGCATGCATACTGGAAGTTGACAGGAGATACGGTGATTGTACTATTTTCGTCAAACAGAATTGTTCCCTTGATAGCTGGTTCGTTTCGTCTTGTCCTGAGTCATGGCAACACATCAGAACTTAACCCATGAAATGATCTCACAGACATAAAAGAAACTGATAGTACTCACTTGTACTCCATCTTCCCTGTGGTTGGATCAAGTATTACCCATCGTTCGTTCCATTTTCTCAGCTAAATCATATAAATAAAACAGAAACACAAAGATGGTAAGACTTGTAATAAAAATCCAAGACTTTTGATGCAGCTCGAATTCACAAAAGGAAGTTACTTTTGATCAATCCACACAAATTAAAGACAACCCATCAAAAAAAAAAATTTGAGAAATGAACCGGAACTAACAGTTTCAGACCGCTTGAAAAGCGGTCCCTGTAACAAGTTCCGACCGGAGCCAGTTGCCAACTGTCGCTTGATCTTATCCAAGCTGTTCTCCGTAGCATCAACAGGTCTCTGCTATTTTTGACGAAAATAAATGGTTAAATTAGAGTGTGAATTAGAGAAAGAGTTAAAAGTTTTAGCACAGAGGGAGACCGGAGATGCGCCGTTTGAAGCCATGTTGATTGAGATCGGTGAGATCGGAGAGGTCTTTGAACGATCAGAAGTGAAATGATTGTTGATCGGTGAATCGAGAGAGGAGGGTTTTTGAGGGTGTGAGGTGAAGAAGACGAAGCTGTTAGGTTTGGTTTCGCGGAATTGCAGTTGAATCTGTCTTCACTCTCTCTTAACGCTATCAAATTAGCTTAACCGGCCGGTACGTAAGTGGATCTGCTTTAACGTCAAATAACCGGTTCTTCTTTTAACGGTATAGGTGTTCACATACCTTTTCTTTAACAACCATTAGTAGTCAATTCACCAGATTTTTCTAATAAAGTATCAGATTATTTTCGACTAATCAAAAAAAGAGTAAAAGAGTTATGTCTGTAATTTACTAATTTCAAATCTGGAGAAAGAACAAGTTCTTCATCAAGACTTAACTAATTTTTGGTTTAGAAGATCACATCAAATGGAGAATGGAGTAGGAGTACCAACCATGAATGATGTGATTACCCTTCATGTAGTTAGGAGTACCAACCCTATGAAATGTATGTATTAGAGAAAAGATGAAGAATACTGTATGACCATTGTAAGATCTAACATGTAAATGTGTTTTGAGTTTGAAACGTTATTAAATTAGAAAATGAGAAGATTTCATGTTACTTTATGTTAAATAAAAGCACTCTTCAAAATTGATTTGACCTACAATTCTGGTCAACAAATATATAGATCCAATCCTACAATTTAAACTGTTTAGTAATTTTACCTTATTTAACCTTATAATGTCTATGTATTGTAAGTTTAGGTTTTCTCATTCAATTGTGGATTCATAAAGGCAATAAAGAACAATGTTTTGAAGGAATGAAGCTATGCTTATTTGACTTTAGCTATCGTTGCGATCAACGAATTAGTTTCATCGACCGACGATTAGATTTTTGATTACTAATAAATTTATCATCTTTCTAAAAACTATCATAATTTTAGTCGTCATTGTTAAAGACTATCAAATGAATAACAATCGCGATTTAGTAATCGCTATTGCTAACCACTGTTGTTATCGCTATTGCTAATCACTGTTGTTATCGCTATTGCTAGTGATTGGTTAGCGAAAACAATAATTATTCTATAACAAAAAATACATATTTTAAAAAGATCATGTAAACTAAACCGTTGTTCTATATTTCTATTTATCAGCAATAGATTATTTGTAGTTTTACTAGATTCTTTTTTGAAAAATAGTATTTATTGTGGTAAAATTAAATTATATTTTTTTTGTAACATGCTAAAAATTATACTAGTTTTTTATGGTAAAAAATATTAGTTTGGCTATTTTTGAAGGAAATGAAATTGATTTGGTCGTTTTAACTTATTCTTACCGCAAGAGACAAACACACAACTCTCTTTCGATTCACACGTCTGAGAGTGTCATCGAGCTTCTGGATCTCATCGGAGTTTCCAGCAATCTCGAAGCTTCCTCCTCCGTCAATCTGTTCTCCGTTCTAGGAATCTGGAGATATCGATTTGAGAGAAAAAAGACGGTCAGATTCACAATATTTTGTTCTCCGCAGAGTCATGGCTGTGGTGGATGTTCACCGGTTCGCAGAGTCAATCACTTGCCATGCTTGGAGTCCTGATCACTCCAGTAAGAGAAAGATGAAAACTTAGCTTTAGTATTTGAATTATGATCTTGCTTGTAAATCCTTGGACCGTTGAAGGTTCCAGGGAAGTGATGTCTTGTGTTAGGAAGTTGTACTAAAGTCATTTACATTACTTGATGGTTTCTGCATTTTTTTTTATTTGTAGTGGTTGCATTTTGCCCTAACAAAAATGAAGTTCATATCTATAAATCATCACAAGACCAGTGGGAGAGGTTACATGTTCTTGAAAAGGTGAAGCTTTTTATCTCCATCTCAAACTAATGACCATGCACTCCTTTCCTTTCTCTCCTTGCAGGAGTTCTATACTCCATAGTTGTTATCATTATCCTCATTGTACTGATCATTTTGAAAAGTTTACTTGAATCTCCACTTCATGATGTTTGTTTGAACCCATGCAGCATGACCAGATTGTTTCTGGAATAGATTGGAGCTCAAAGTCCAACAAAATCGTCACTGTTTCCCATGACAGGAACTCGTAAGTTGCAACCTTTGATATACTTTGAGGAAGTTGTTCATTTGGGTTACCGTGTACTCTCCTGCTATGGGAAACTCCAAGCCTTTTATTCGTAGTTCACTGTTCTTATAGTTCGTTAATTTGGAATTACTGAAGATACGTCTGGAGTCTGGAAGGAGGTGAATGGGTACCAACTCTTGTTATTCTTAGATTGAATCGTGCTGCACTTTGTGTCCAATGGAGTCCAAAAGGTAAGCGTGTCAGATCCAAAAGCTATTTAGATTCATTGTCTAAGGAAGAATGTTACTTTTCCTATCATTTATGCAGCTTCTTACGTATTTTCCCATCTTTTTTGTTCAATACCTTTAGAGAACAAGTTTGCCGTTGGAAGTGGTGCTAAAACTGTTTGTATATGCTATTATGAGCAAGAGAATAACTGGTAACTTCTTCTCTTATGTTTTCATTATTATTATTTTTGGCTTTTTCTTTGGCATTTTGCCTCACTTTTGTACTATGGTCGTGATGGTCTATTAAATGTTATTCTGTTATCTACTTTCTTTTTGGTGGATATTGGCATGTTAATTTATATCATCTACACACATAGATGTGTATTGTATAAAGGTTTTAGAAATATCTGGAATATGTGCAATTCGAGCAGAGTATAATGTATTCTGTAAAGTTTGCTGACATTGCTTTGTTTGACTGTTCTCAGGTGGGTCAGTAAACTTATCCGGAAACGGCATGAATCTTCAGTAACAAATGTTGCTTGGCATCCTAATAATGTGCGTGCAATCAACACAACCTCGTGCACTTCAGTAGCTAAAATACTAATCAGGCTCTCTATAGATGCTTTATCTAGCGAAAATATTCTTTAATTTAGCCACTGGATAGAGTACAAAATCCCTAAAATAGAACATTAATCTCCACAAACTAGCAAATCTTCTAAGTGATGGTTATTAGTCTTTTCTTCCTGATGTTGTGCTCTCTGATTGTCTGTTTTACATCAGATTCTTCTGGCAACAACGTCTACAGATGGAAAGTGTCGGGTATTTTCAACATTCATCAAAGGAGTTGACACAAAGTAAGCTCATTACTTGAATATCTACTTTAAAACCATTTTCGCAAATGTGGGCCAGTTTCTTATTTGTCTTCACTGACTGAGCTGATACAGGGACTCAAAAGCAGGCGCACCAGCGGAATCTAAATTTGGGGAGGTTTGTTTTCTTTGGCAGGCTTCCTTGTTTTAGTAGTTTACTAATACTAATTTCATATATATTTTTCTCCACCCTCTCATCTAATACTAGGGAGCTTGTCTTCGTCTGTCTTTGTTGAAACAGCAAATTCTTCAGCTTGATCTTTCATATTCTTGGGCCTTTGGTGTCAAATGGTCTCCAAGTGGAAACACCTTAGCTTATGTAGGTCAGAATATCCTTAAACATTTGAGATGTGACCCCATTGCGATCTACTGAAATTATACAATGGAACTTCAACTTGGTTACATGATTTTTAAAACACGTTATCTCACTTCCTTTGTGTCTGTAATCTTTGTATAGGTCATAGCTCCATGATTTACTTTGTTGATGACGTTGGTCCTTCTCCTTTAGCCCAAAGCGTTGCATTTCGAGATTTGCCTCTTCGTGATGTGGGTCAGCATCCACCCTTCTTTTACATTTGAGAACCTGGTCTTCTCCGTGTGTTATGCCCTGAACTGATATATTTCTGGAACTTTCTATTTTAGGTCCTCTTTATTTCTGAGAAAATGGTGATAGGCGTTGGTTATGACAGCAATCCGATGGTATTTGCTGCAGATGATACTGGAATATGGTGTGTAGCTTTGAGAAATGTCTACTTACTTTTCTTCTCTTAGCTGTTTGCATACAAGTGAATCTTTCCATCATCTTATTATGCTTAGATCACAGGCCAGATAATTTACTTATGAATTATGATCCTCACATCGATAATTGCTTTGTTCACAAGGTTTTGTGTTTTGGTCTGTAGGAGCTTTATCAGATACATCGGAGAGAAGAAAGCGGAATCCTCAGGTGCCAGTTATAGTTCCCAGGTACATACCAAATTTTATTTCTTATATTCGTTGAAATATGTCTGGTTTTAGCCCTATTGTATATAATATGAGTGAAACTTTAGTTTATTCCTGAAGTTTTCCTCAAACATAAGAATCTTTGGCCTAAACCGTCTGTTCATTGTGTTATATTTTCAGTTTTCCGAAGCATTTACGAAATTCTACGGTCAATCAAAGGCTACAGCAGCCAATGAAGCTTCAGAGTCCTCTAAATCACGTGGAGGCGTTCACGATAACTGCATAAAGTAAACAACATGTCTTAAAGCTAACTTTGATTTTACAGAATCACCTGCAAGGCAGTGTCTCTTTTGACTCTTTTATTCCATTGTCTGCTAGAGCCTGATCTGTTAAACCTTCATGAAACTTGCAGTTCCATTGTACCCCTTAGCAAAGCGGGGAGTCCTAAAGTGATGCGATTCAGCACTTCAGGTCAATCATTAGTTTAAGTCCTTTATGCAAACAGCCGATTCATTTCATTAATTTGTTTGTGTATCGGTTTGTTACTTGTAGGACTGGATGGCAAAATAGCTATATGGGATCTAGAGAACATTCAAGACGAACTTGGCCACCAGTTTCAGTAAACACAAATAAAAACAAATCTTGATCACAAGTAAGGATTACTTAATTTGTATATCAGTTTCTTTCGTTTTCCCAGTCCGTAGTAAGCATTGACAGTTTCGTAATTGTTTCAATTTGTAAACTACAATAATAAGTTTGGAACTGTATAATCAGATCATTCTCACTTATTGTGAATTTAACTACTGAATGGATAACAGACAGATTTGGAACTGTACTCTCAGTTCATTCTCACTTATTGCGAACTTAACTACTGTCCTGTCCAAAGCAACTTCTAGAAGCAGATATGCAGAGAGAAACACATAGATTATACGTCTCCAAGATCATTCTTTTTCGTCCCATAAGCGATGTAGTTCACACTTATGTCATCTGACAATAACCATTTTCCTGTTATCGGGTTGTACACAAATCCAGCGATCTCCTTCACCTGCAAACCATAGTTTCATGTTATTGAGACTAAACATATACGTTCACTGAAGGGGGAGGTTGTTGGCATACATTGACCGAAGCGCGTTGTAGTATCATAGTAAGTTCTTCAGGAGTTACAAAACATGACCACTCGTGTGTGCCTTTAGGAAGCTGCAGGTGATTTGATTAATACAAGGACCAAATGTAATATCCAATCAGGGAAATGGCGTAAACAGAGGATAAATGAGATGTGAAACTGAAGATTTTACCCATTGTAGAATGTACTCTGCTAAAACAATGGTTGATGCATATGCTCGCATAGAGCGGTTAACTGTAGAAAGTATTGTAGCTCCGTTGGGAATAGTCAATGCTGACAACGAGTTGCAGAACTCAGCAGGGTTCGCTACATGCTCAATGACCTTCATTGTAGAAATCAGAAACAACTCGAACTAGTATAAAACATGAGAGGAAGTTTGAGAAAACCTCTAAGGCAAGAACAGCATCAAACGTCCTCCCCTCATCCACTAGCTTTTCTGTGCAAGAGAGTACTACTTAAGCACGTAGACAAAGGAGAGAGCACTAGACACTAATTTAAATTGTTCATCATCTAAGATAATAGGATAAAGTACCTGCTGTAGTACACTGGTATTCAATTGTTGAAGTCATTGGATCCATATCCTACAGACATTTTATTGACATACAACAAAGAATGAAAGTCAAGATAGGGATGAACTGCACCTTGGTGATATCATGAAAACTACATAATCAATAATAATACAATCAAGTAAGAGACCTTACAGCATGAACACGAGCAATTTTGACATTCTTATCAACAGCATCAATTCCTGTGACAGTTGCTCCCATCCGTGCTAGAGGCTTCCAAACATAACAAAAACAACAAGCCCCACTAGTCACCATATCATCTTTATATCTAACAACGATGTCATTCCCAAGTAGTAACCACAAAGACTGTAACTCATGAAAAGGAATATACCTCAGAAAGAATTCCACCGCCACAACCTACATCAATAAGTCTCAGTCCTTCCAAAGGCCTAGCAGATCTCGGATCCTTACTGAGAAGCGCACAAAGTTAACCCACCACAGAAGGATACAACATAAAGAAAAGCAAACAAAGTTAAGTTTCCACCTGAAGTGCCTGCATAAGGTGGAGCGGATGAAAGCCAACCGAGTTGGATTCATCACATGCAACGGCTTAAAGGGTCCTTCAGAATGCCACCTTCATACAATAAACCATAAATCAAATCAAATCATGCAAAGCCCTCAAAAACTCAAGCTTTGATATATATACTTGAACACATCTTCGAAGTCTTTACCTCGAATCTACATAATGTACCATTTACACACTACCTATCAATTCTTGTTTTTTTTGGGCAAAACTAAATATCAATTCTTAATAGCGTAAAGCAATGCAAAAGGTCAAAGCTTTGAACTTTTTATAAAGAACCCATCAACACTTCATACAATAACCATAGAGCAAATCAAATCATGCAAAGCCCTCAAAAACACAAAGCTTTGAACTTTTTGAAAAAGAACCACTGAACACATCTTCCAAGTCTTTACCTCGAATCTACATAATGTACCATTTACACACTAAAGCTCAAAGCTTTGAACTTTTTATAAAGAACCCATCAACACTTCCATTGAGTCAAGCTTAGAGGACGAACCAGGTATCAGCAACGGCGGAGAATTTGGCAAGTTCGTGTTCATTGAGAGATGTGATTCGGCTTTTGTTAGAAGCTTTGTCTTCGAAAGTTTGGATCTTTTGATGCGTAGAGGACAATGACGGCGAAGAAGCATCAGTTTCTGGGGTCGAGAACCACCGCCGGTGAAGAAAGCACGACGGAGGTATGATTGAGGGAGATAATCGACGAGCAGAGAGGATCCTTTGCATTTGATTCATTATCCTCGAATGCGACAGTTTCGAAAAGATTAGCGATGGCGACAAAAGTATTGGCGTGTGTATGAGTTTTGCAAACAGCTGTGACTGACGTCGGAGTTACGCCACCGACGGAGAAACGTGTAGCGGAAGTGATGGAAGTGAAGGGGTAAAATTGGAATTTTGAATAAATATGGTGACGGATGTTATATGGGCTACAGCCGCTACACCGAGTTTTAACTGAATGGAAAGAAAAACGAATTCAATAGAAATTTGGTTTTACAGATATCTAAATAAGATTTAAGATGAGGTACTGTGAATATATTGTGGTATGCAAAGCAAAACACCTATATATATTATTAAAAGTTATTATCATTTTTGTCTAGTTTTGGATTTTTTTTCTTCTGACTTGGATCATTTAAATATTTTTATAAGGTTTTGGAAAAATGAATAATTTTTAATATTTTAGATAATTTAAAATACATATATATATATGATCTAAACCAAATTTAAAAAATGAACTCTAACTCTGTCCAATAATTAAAAATATCTGAATAAAACTTAGGAGCACAATAACAAAAACAATTGAATGTTTGAAAATCTCAACTCAAATCCAAACATGTAAATCACCTGATGGTGGTTTAGTGATAGACGAATTTTGAGTTGTTAAGTAACATGAGTTTGAAAATATCATATTTCATCAGGTCACAATACGGATATAGATTTATTGCTTAGAGTCCATCTGAAAAACTAGAGAAAAAAATCAAATTGTGTACTAATAACTTTATCATCTTATTATTATGTGTCGATGATATTGTATTGTAGACAAGAACACAGACAAAATTAAAGATATGAGAGAGCATTTCAGCATGTCTTAAATGTTTGGATTGAAAATTGTTCGAGAGAGAGATAGAGAAATTGATTCACTTGTCTTTACATAGAAAAATTATTTAAACGGTTTCACATAGAGATTAGTTTTAATTTTCCTTAGGTTCGGAACACTAAAGATTAATTAAAAAAAACAAACATGTATTAATACTCTCACTCCTAAATTGGTACGATTTGAAAAAAAATTCCTACAAAATTGTGTACTTCTTTCAAAGCAAAAAAAAAACCCGAACATTTTGAACTTTTTTGAATTTAAAAGTTGGTGTAACGAATTAAATATTAAGATCGCAGAAAATTCAAAAGAGTAGTTGGCTTTGGATATGTTGTAATTAGTTGTTTTCATCTATAGTAGTTTTCAACCAAAGGTCCCACGATCGAATGAGAAATCTCATTCCCATAATAAATGTACATTATAGTAACTGATAATATCAATATTCATACAAAAAGGAAAAAAAATAGTGGGGGCATTAAAAGGAGCTGTCTTCTAGTTGGTAATGTGATTTAAAAAGCCGGCAATACAATTCAATATTGTAGGACAACTTCATACTTCACTCATCAACTCATTTGAATAGGTAATGCAACATTCCAACCCCAACTTTTCTCATCATTATTATATTGTTGATACATATAATTATAAACTACAATAATGATAAGGCAATAGATTTCCTGTCAAAACAAATTCAAGATTTGATAAAGGTGATCACGTTTGGAGATTCTGAATAGTTGTTTTGCTGGAGGCGTTGAAATAGCCTTCTTTGACAGCTCACTTCCTTTCACATTCTTCTCAATCTTCTTCTTACTTATTATATAAATCTATTTTTCTCTCTGACAAAAACATTCCAACATCAGCAGATAGATAATGGCTTCTTTCTTGGAGAAGGCAACCTCTGCTCTTAATGAAGCCAAAGAAACCATCACAACCACCACTGAATCTGTCGGTGCTTCTCTAACCGATGCTCAGAAAACCGTTGCAGCCACAACTGAAACGGCCAAGACCGAGGTCGAAGCCGCGCCAGGGAAAGTGTCTGATGTGTCCACACAGGTCCGGTTCTTGGTCACTCTTACACCAACTTTTACATGTTTGTTTGTCCCAAAAAATATAACATATTTTGATATTGTTGTGGTTAGGCCAAAGATGTTATGTCAAGAGGTATAGAAGGAGCCAAATCTTTGTTTCATGTTTTCGAGGAGAAGAGGACAGAAGTTTCCTCCAAGCTTGTTGGAGCTGTTACTAATGTCGTTGGTGGAGCATCGAGCAGCAGCACCGTGGCGAGCCGAGACCTTCCCATATCCACAGACAATCAGGTCAAGTTTTAAGAAAAATTCTGTTACTAGAAGATTGTATAATTTTAATTTGTTTTGACAAATTGGACGTGTGTTTGCAGCCTTTGTTAACTGGTGAGCGAGGGGTTGATGCGACGCCATGGTGGAAAAACTGTTGTGGAGTTCTTGATCTTCTCAAGACATCTACAACAAAGTAAGAGGTCAAGCTGATGATGAAGAAGAAGAACAGAGAGAGCACGAGAACAAAAAAATCATATGTCAAAGCTTTTTGATTGTTTACTTCCTTCCTTTTTTTCTATTTTGGTTTGAGGTTGTGTGTATCTGTCTTTGTTTTTATTTTGTGTATTAATTTCTTGATTGTTCCCATGAACTTGTGTAAGAAGTCTGAATCTATAAACCCAAAAACAATTAAATTCTTTTGTGATAAGTGATGGATTCTAATGAACTTGTAAAAGCCAATCAAACATTCACAATAGGCTTCTAAACATAAAACAAGAAACAAGACTCTTCTATAGACAAAAAAAAAACTCAAATTCAAGATTCATAAAAGGCTAACTTCTTCATACTTGGCAATCAAGAGAGGAATGTAAAACCTTAAACGTTAATGTGAATAACAATCTTCTACTAGCCAATAAGATTATAAACTACATGAGTTTTGTTTAATAGAAGAGTACATTAGGGTGATACTGCTAAGACTGACGCCTAAACAGCACCAGAGAAGTGTTTGGTGGTCTATGCAGGTCGGTTCTTGGTCACTCTTACACCCTTTTTACATGTTTGTTTGTCACAAAAAAAACTAACATGATGGTCTTGTGTGGTTAGGCAGAGATGAATTGGAGGACAATGCTATGTCAAGAGGTATAGAAGGAGCTAAATCTTTGCTTCATGTTTTTGAAGAGAAGAGGACTGAAGTTTGCTCTAAGCTCGTTGGAGCTGTTACTAATGATTCTGATGGAGGACCGAGCAACACCACCGTGGCAAGCCGAGACCTCCTTGTATCCACAGACAATCAGGTCACAATATTTAAACAAAACTATGCATCATAATATAAAAGAAAGAAAGTGAAATTGTCACTTACCAGAATATTGTAAACCTCATCATGATTTTGACAAATTGGATGTATATTTGCAGCCTTTGTTAGCCTCTGGTGAGCAATGAAGCATCAAAAGCTAAACTAACCAATTCCACCGGATAAAAAAGAAAAAAACATTGGAAAAACGAACTTATCATGTTACAACATTTGGTTATTTATTTATTTATTTATTTATATCCTTCCTTGTTTATTTTTATTGAGATTGTGACTATCTATCTTTGTTTTTCTTTTACTTTCCTTTTAATGTCTTGATTGTCACCAAGAACTTGTGTAAGAACCAAAAAAGCCCCCCAAATTGGTCATCCTTTTGATATTTTGGTACCATGGTTGTTCCACTTTGTTATTTGAGGTTTAGTTGGTATTTTTTATAAATATTGTATGATATATGATATATCAACGGTAGATTTGGAAACTGAATTAAAAACTATAGACTTCTTAGTTTAGAAATTTCGATTTATATATATTACATGGCTAAACTAATACCAACACATGAACATGAAACAAAAACAAAAGCAAAGAAGATGAGAGTGGAAGTAGAGAAGTGAGAAAGTTGTGGCAGAGGAACTTGAAGCTTCGGGCTTAGGAGTCGGGTGTGATGGTATTCTCCCAAAAAGCCCTAATCCATCTTCACTTACGTTCAACGTCGATTCATTCGTACTGCAATTATCACATTCCAACATATATAGTCATCATCTCACATATTCTTGTGAAATTATTGTTAGACAAATAATCTGTTTTTTACTGAGATCTACCTTGTAGACGGAAAGTGGCATGATCCTACACCTGTCAACAAAGAAAAACATTTTATTTTGATGGGTTTTCTCGACATCTTAATTTGTGAAGTAATTTTTATAATATGGAACATAATCTTAACCTTGTTTAACTATGTCTAATGCACCACGATCATAGGGAAACCATTCAGAAAACAATTGCAATATCAATTGATAGCACACAAATCTAATTTTTCCTTTTTTGTAAATTTAAGAAATTTATAGACTTTTGTATTTATTACCTATTGGATCTTATAATACAATGTCCACTATATCTTAACTGATACATCATACATGGTTGATATTGTCAGTTAAATTACCACTACGTACTAGTTTATTATTACTTTTTCCTCTGCCACATCATTCTAGTTTATTACTAGTTCTTATAATATAAATACTATAATATATTTTTTTAATTCTTTCAAAACAATTTTGTAAAGAAAAATCCGAACTAGTAAATGGATACAAACATTTCAAAAATAACTATTAGAAAACAATAGGAATAAAGCGGAAAAGAATAGAAATGAACAAAATAAAAAATGAAGAGGAATATTTATTACTTATTATTCCTTTCCAAAGAATATAAGAAATGAAAAGAAACACTTGGAAAAAAAAAGAAATTTTGTAGATGGTGTAAATAAAAAAAATGTATAAGTATTCATGATTTTATTCATTTTCCGTACCATTTAGAGCCTTAAAATAAAAATTGAAAAGAATTTCAAAGTTACTCATTCTAATACCAATCGTAGGGAGATGACATATTAACATGATTCGTTCCGGGTCCGACAAATTTTATTGGTTAGAAAACACACATACTCTTTTGAATAATATTCCAAATATTAGACAAAAAAGACTTACTTGGGTCACCATTGATAGTGACAGCACTTCCACCAAAGTTGCAACTACTAGGGATTGGATTCTTCTGGTAATAACTGTTAAATGCAAAAGATGCATGTGCTCTCAACGAGTTTGGGTTATAACACTTTCCTCCTTCTTGGATCTCCGAACAGTCTGCTCCACCGATCCCACATGCATAGTCCAAAGCAGCTTGCAATGCTATTTTTGGAGCGTTCTCTCTCGCAACACACCAGCTTTCACCTGGGTGGGCTGCAACGCTTGGTGGCGTTGGAACCGTTAGTGGCGTTGTGACGACGGCAGAAGCGTCAGAATCAGAGTTAGGGACAACGGTTGGTTCGTTGGTGGTTGGGTTTGTGGCTAAAGGTGTGGTTATGTCCTTTTCTTCTTCTATTGGTTCAGTACTAGCTTTTGTGCCTGTGAAATTACATGGTTAATGTTTTTGTTAATGCATTAAGATGTGAGAAACATTAATAATGATGTCTTAGTCTTGGTTGGTAAAGTTAGAACTTAATTTATTATTATCATGTCTAAGATAAGTGCCTTTAATTTGTAAATTAGATTTAAAAAGATAAAACGCAAAGACAAAACCTTACAAACGATAAACAAAAAGACAATAGAGAATCTTTGAACAGAACAAGAAAAAGTAACCGACTAGAATAATTGCAAGCTTCAACTCCACTCCAGTTCACATGAGCAAACAAAATCAACTTCTTCTTTTTGGAAAAAAATAGATACAAATTCACCTAAGTTTTTTAAAATGATATTACCTATCCATAGTATTGATAATAATGAAAGAAAAACTCGAATCAAGTAAGGCTAGATGAACAAGAAAAGAAACGTTTGCTTTAAAAATATTTATGAAAAATCAGAATACAAATAATTAAAGTCCTAAACATATACTAGTATTATAGATTTTCAAAAAGTGCTGAGACATAGATTAACTTTCCGCATCTTTAGAATAATAACTTTCAGCTATAAATGTTATCTTTAGCTACAACGAATTAGAAAAAAAAGTTTGGATTGGCCATTAATTCGAAATTATGGTGTTATATTACTTACACTAGGTGGGTTGTCCGCATCATGCGGGCATAAATTTTTTATTAAATTACTTATCAATATATACATTACTAATTTAAAAAAAATAAATTATTATTTATATTTTTTGATTTTTAATATAAAAATTCTTATGTATACTATATTCAGTATTAATAAGTCAATTTTAGAATTCACTAAATTATATAAAATTAATAATTAATATTTAGTTATGTGATTTCTGTTTTCTAATTTTATCTTTTTATTAAAAAAATTTTTTAGATAACAACACAATATATATATATATATATAAGAATTATCTTTTATTTTGAATAATTTTTAAATTTTGGATAATTTTTATTGTTATTAATTTTAATCATTTATCTAATAAAAATAATTTAAATTTGTTTTTATTTTTGAATAATTTATATATTTTATTCATTAAAAGCATAAACGATATTAACCGCTCTAACTTCTAACGTGAGAGCTGCGTTGCAAAAAATCACTTCGCAAATAATAGTTCATAGACACATTAAAATAGTGTGGACGAGAACAAATCATGTGCATGTTATATTCTGAAGAATAAGAATAAAATGAAATTTGCAACTACCAAATTTTACTATAAATATATATGCTACTTTAACAAACAATATTTTATTTGTAAATAAAAACTGAGAAAAGCTTCTTCTTGTTTCAGTGATGGATTGAGAAAAGTAACCTGGGAAGACGAAGAAGAGAAGAAGAAGAAGAAGAAGAAGAACACTTGTTACTAATCTGAAGCCTTTTCCCATTCCAAAAAACACAACCCTAACTCGTCTTCCCTCTTAAAGCTCTAAATATTCCTGTCTTATGTCTCCAAATATTTCTTATCAACTATATAGTGAGAGAGAAGCTATGTGTTTGGGACTTGGGTTTATGGAGTTCATTGCTGGGGAGTTGGGGGAGAGAGAGATGGGTAATGATTGTTTGGGATTTAGGTTTTGTGGGCAATGCAAAATGTAATGTGGGCTGCTTCTAGTGAGTGATGCTTGTAATGATGGTTTTTCTTCACACTTTTGATTCTTATATTCCCTGGTTCTTTCTTTTTTAACTTTATTCAGTCACAATAAGGACTTTTTTCATTAGTTTTCTTTCTTTCTTGAACTTCTACATAAGCATAAATTATTTGCCGCTTAGAATAGCATATTGTGGGTCTCACATCACATAACTGCAACTGCATATTTCTTAACTAAAGATTTTAACGTAGACAAAACAAAATACAGAGACTTAATCATCATGACCAAAAAGAGAGACAATCACTTGTAGAAACCTTGAAAATAAACACTTTGACCTTCAAAATAAACACTTTGACTGTAAAGTTTCAAGTTTTACAAGCCTTGGGTTTAATTTATTATTTTTAATGGATGTGAAAACTGTAGAAATTCAACATGTTCTCATTATCAATTGTTCATGTTTATATGTGTAGTTTAAATTAGTCATATCATGTATAATCTCTCCTATGAAATTTTATTTTAAAGATTAGTGACTTAAACCTTTTTTCATGGAGAAGCGAAGTTCCATTTTATAAAACATAGAGATCTGCAGCAACAATTATTTCAGTATATCATTTGAAATAAAGCAAGGTAGAGTAGTATACTTTTTGTTCCTTTACTTGTGTGAAATATAGCAATTTGAAAGATTTGACTTTATGTCGACGAAGTAGGACCTTACAAAATATAGAAACAAGAGGTACTTTTGACTAATCTCAAACCTACTTTGTGTATTTATTATTCATATTTTCACCCAGCTCTCGTTGTATATAGCACGAAGGTAATTGTAGCTATTAATTTAAAAATGTGTAGACCCTTATTATTAAAGTTTTTATCTTTGATTGCGGTAATCTCTTTGCACTATCTACACAAATATGAAATCATAACTTTAGAGAAAAGAAGAAAAGAAGAAAAAAAAGAGGTAGAAAAAGAAACTTAACGTTAATTATATCAACCGTATATTTGTGGATTTTAGTGGACAAAAACAACCAAAGATACAACTTTCGGTGTTAAAACAGTACTAAACAATAATAAAGTAATAAGAAAAAAAACAAATCAGAAGTAATCCCGTGTAAGAGGGTAGGGAGGCTGAGCAAATGAATAGGAAAAACAAGTGGGACACAAATTGGTTATAGCAACAACATAACAAATGATGAAAAGAGTATTTTGGACCGACTATATCCAAAATTCGGATTCACCTAATATTTATGCTTATAAGAAATTAAATTTTGACATTATTTGTTCTCTGTTCTATAGCTAAACTGACAATATAAACCGGTTAATAGTAAAAATATGTATACTGGTGCAGAAGAATAGTTAACCAAGTGTATAATTCATCATGAATTACTTATGAGAAAAATTTACGTATTTATGTTTTAAATGTGGGAAAGATAATGAAAGTTAGGATTAATTAGTTCCTTAATGGCATTAAGAATGATTAAAAATATATTTTAAAGGTTAATTCAATTTGTGCTTTAGTTTTAATAGAATAAAAAATTTGTTTAAAACACAAAATATATTTAAACAATAACACATTTAATTTATTACTTTCAAATTGTATTATAAAATTTGTATCAAATATAAGTAGTATTTAAAATTCTGTAACTATAAAACTATTTTTGTAATCTTGAAAATATATTTTAAAATTCTATCATAAAAGGATTTAAATGTGTATTATTTTGTTTTGAAGACATGCCATTAAAAAATATCTCCAATTTCACTCCATTTTGTAAGGAGATTAGAATAAACATATTTTAATTCTATTTTATTTCTATCATATTCTGAGTTAAAAATGAGATTATTTTTAAACAGAATAATAATTTTACTTTTTTTATTTATAATTCTGTTTTTTCGCTTCAAAGTAGATTTAGAATAAACTCAACTTTATTATAAAATTATTTTATTTTAAAATTAAAAAAGAAAAGAAAACGGAGTGATGTATTGGAGATGTTCAAAATAAACCAAAACTGGACAACCCTAGAAAAACACTGTTTATTTTTAGACCATGATAACGGGTCATATGCCAATAGTCTTATATGAGGTCCGTTTAAGCCCATACTTTAAACCCATTTAACATCTCAACAGACTACTTGTGAATATATAGACAAGAGTCATACATACTAAGATCAAAGCTTTTTGTCTGTGTCTGTCAGACAGATATTCCCCTTGAATCGTAGCATCAAGGATGTAGAGAGCCAGAGAATCTCTCAGGTTAGTTGGTGCTCTTCTCATCTTCCCCACCACATCAGCAGCTTCTCCTCCACATAGTCAAGGCACGAGACAAAACCAAGACTAGGTATGAAGCAACCATTAAACACAAGAATGTCGTGAGACTCCTTGGATACTGCATTCATATATATATGATATACTGGATAATACTATCTATCCCAAGTCACAATGACATCCCATTGATTATCTCAACTTTTATTCATGTCTATGTAGACCATATCTGAGAGTACACATAACACATATTCTAGCCCAAACCCATTGGTATTTTACAGTACCTTAAGCTTACCCAAGAACAATTAATATTGTTCAGCTTTTATCTGGTTGACTGGAACAAGGAGATGATGGTGTGAAATCACATGATAGTATTATATGTTATAGATCCTATCCTCCCGGAGTTTCCCAACAGTGAAGGAACTCAAAACGGATTTCATTCAAAGATTGCCTTAAAACTCTCAAAATCAAACCAATATTTAAAAATCCGGTTTAGTTTCAATTACCGGTAATAACAGAAACCATACCATTAAACCGGTAATAACATAACTGTCCAAAAGTGGGTCCTATGACACTTCACCATCAAGCTTGTACTCTCTCTTGTGATCTGTATTTTTTACTGTATCGGTATTAGTACGTAACCATTTTCAAGGTTTAAATTATTGATTTCTCTCCTCTGAAGCTCCAAATTCGAAAGTCACACATCACATATCGGAAATTACCGAGGGCTATTTTTTTTTTCTGAATCGTCCAGGTTCTCTCTGTCTGATTCTTACAAGGTACTGTAATATTTTTTGAAAATTTGCAAATTTTCAGTAACGTTTGCATGTTTTGTTTTACTCACTTTCTTATGGCAGGGATCTGATTAAGATATGAATTGGGTTCAACGAAAGATCTACCTTTACAATGTCACCTTTGGGCTTTACATGCTTGATTGGTGGGAACGATACCTTTTCAGTATCCTTTCTCTTGCCTCGATCTGATCATTTTTTGAAATGTTTTTGTGGTCATCTTTTGTTGCAAAATCTCATCTTATTCGGTTTTATTCGGTTAAAAACAGAGTTCTTGCCTTTGTCCTTAACCTTTTTTTTGCAGATTCTTTGGTTATAATCTTGATGTGGTTTATTCTATACAACGGATCTCGCTACTTCTCAGAGCTTTGCAAGAGGTAGTTTTCTTGATGTTATTATGTGTAGCTTTAGTTTGATTTTGGTTTATTATACAGATAATGAACAAAATAGATCTAAAAAGAATTGTCTCAAAAATAGTATTCGAATATAAAAAATGACTAAAACAGATTTTATTAAAATGTGTAAATATATATATTTATACCATTTGAATTAACTAATCGATACTTAGAGTTTAGAGTTATGGGTGAAGTTTTGGAGTTGAGATTTAAAATTTTTACAAAAAATTAAAAAGTTAAAAAATATTAAAATTTTCAAAATTAAAAATATAATTTGTTATTTTTTTCTTAAGATATATTTTTGTGACAAAAACTTCGAAAAGTTCGATTTGAGTTGTCTTTTATTATATGTCATTAGTTTTTTGCATTTACATCACATTCTTTTGGCTAGATCATCCAAATCCCAAAAACTGCAATGCACATGATCTTCTATGCTATCTAATATACTTTTATCTTAGTTTTGTACTTTAAGAAGGGGATTCTAAAGAGTTGGATCTTTATTTAAGCCTTTGAATCTAAGGCAGGGCGGGCCACTTCAGCCCATCTGTTTAGTCCTCCTCAGTGAGGTTAAAGTTAAATACATGTATAAGGTTTAATTGTTTTGAAGATCAATTATTTTTGGGAGTTCGATTTGCCAAATTAACAGTGGGCCTATGCCCGAGTTATATAAAGAGCTGGTTCTTTGGGAGTTTGATAGCTTGTGTTTAAGTATTTCAGAAGAAGCACCTAGGCTAACACGGCTTCTCGATAACACGCTTGCGTTGATATCCACTTGTTTAAATAATGTTTGTTCTTCTCTTTCCACAGACATCTTTCATGAAACTAGGTCACGGAAGCGTGAAAACGACATGGTCGGCTGTGACGTGTGCCAATAAACTCCTTTGGTATCATAAATCTAAATTCATGTAACTGTCCATATATGTCTTTCTTTATCACTTGTTTCCCTGGTTTTGAATTTCCTTTGTTCTATTCCACTTCCACTTCATATTTTGATGACCTTGAGTTTTTTAGGTGTTTTCTTGGTATGGTAAGTAAATTACTGGCACTACATAAGTGATATGTTACTGTTGGTATCTAGATAGCTCGCAATCACTAAACAAAAACAAATGGAAAAAAAAATGCTGGGGTCACAAGAAACAAGAGCCAAAGGAATTAAAGCTGTTTCATCATCATGAATCACGATCAATAGTATTCCTAAACATAGCTTTAGGGGATTATTAGTGTACATATGAGGAAACAAATTTACTAGAAATCAGGTTCGACCTTGTGCATATGAGGAAACAAATTGCATAGAATCCATTGCATTTTTTTAATTTATTTTTTTCTAGACTAGATTACGGTCCAATATTTGTGAAATTAGTATATGGATCCAATTTATTTAAATTCAGATTCCTTTTTTTTCTTGAGACGGGCCTGCTAGAAATCATTGTTATTTTGTTTTGTTAGTAAACATCTTAGCAAACCTTAAGACCATGATATCCCTAAGAAATCTACCCGGGTTTCTTAGGGATTTAAAAAAAAAATAAAAAAATAAAAATAAAAAAAGAATCAATCGCGGGCCGCCACGTACACGCACAGTATAAGAAACTCTTAAGGATCGATCCTTAATTCATAACTTTTATAATCGATCTTTACACTGTTCACGCTTAAGAAATCCGGATAAACATGCTCTAAGATGCTGACAAAGAGAAGAATGAGTAAATGAAAGACATACATTATGCTCCAGTTTAATCATTATTGTTCTCTCCTTTATCCGCCCACTTCGTATTGCTCATTGACTCAACGTGTTTTCATCACATCGAAGCTTTTCTAACTCGCTTTTTCTTGTTTTCTTTGGCCTTGTCTTGCATGTGTAAAATGCTTTTACGGTTTAAATTATGAAATCTATTCCAAATCTATAATCTCGATTTCCTTTAATTCAACTACAATATCTTTTCTCAGAAAAAAAATACGAAACTTTTGGTTCATGTTTTTATTAGGATTAAATAAAATCAATTAATCAATTGATTTTTCTTTCTTTTAACCCTGTATTTTTTATTATTTCTTTCGATGGAGAAAGAATACAAATCACTAAATACAATATTTTTTTATTGTAGTTATTTTATGTGATTTTCTATATATTTCACTATTCATTGAATGTCTCTTTATATATTAACTAAAAGACATAACTAAACATACCATTTAATAACTACTATCACATATGTATATTTTTATATATTATATAACACTTTTCATAGTACATATATATATACTTTAAGAATATTATATTAGGAATGAGGGTTATCAGTATGTCCAAATTCTAACTACTTTAATCGAAACCGATCTATTACAGCACAACTTTTAATTTTAGAAATCAAAAATTTTAGTGTGAACTTGATTTTTATAATTAAACCGAAGACACATATATCATATAATAAATATATGACATTCTCACATTTTCTCACTTAATCTTTATATTGTCTTAATGTTCAATAAGTTTATTGTGCATTTTTACATCAAATTCATTTTATCTTTACTAAAATTAAAATTGCTCGAATCATGGTGAATGTATGTCACTAATTGACATAATCCCTTTCATGTTTCACAAGCCAATTCCAATTTTATGTTATAGAACATTTATTTTCAAACAACTGTATGCTATTTATGGTTCTACATATACTTTAATAAATAACATATTTAATCATTCATAAACCTAAATTTAAGTGAATTCATAGTGCCAAATAGATAGTAACGATTCCATAATAGCAAAGCTTTATCTGTAAACTCATACATTCAAAATGGCCATTTAATGTGTCGGGTGGTAAACTCTTAGTTTACAGATTTGTTATTATCATATCTTTTCTTAGTGCTAAAATGGCACTTTATGTTTCTGAACTTCTTCTTTAGCATACACGTACTTTAACTTAATGTTCTTATCACATTTTGAATAATTGTAATCTTTTCAAAAGAAAACAACTGCGAAATTTCACCATAAACTTTCAATGGGCTTGGCTATAATATCGACAATCCAAAATCTTAAGATGATTTTCTATAACCTCGATTTATAAATTGTTGTCTCAAAACATGTCATAAATTCCGCTTCCATAATAGAAGTAGAAATAACAAGCTACTTTCTACTTTCAGTGATATTGTTCCCTTAGTTAATTGGAACAAATGGTTAAACATTTTTACTATCAACACATCTATCATGTAGTTTGAATCTAAA
The DNA here is from genome assembly GCA_905132765.1 of Moricandia arvensis. NCBI lineage: Eukaryota > Viridiplantae > Streptophyta > Magnoliopsida > Brassicales > Brassicaceae > Moricandia > Moricandia arvensis. The sequence continues at coordinate 60,014 of CAJHQP010003455.1, forward strand.
TATCCAATGACCTATTACTGATTAGATATTTTTATGTAAGCATATTTTTTTGGTGTCTTTCAAGTACGAAAAAATCTTTCTTTGCGGTTTTTCGATGGTCTTTTAAGGGATTACTTTGATATCAATCAAGCTTCCAAATCAGAACTAATATCAAACCGAATACATGTCTAAACAAACATAATCAAAACCCCAACCACTGATGCATAAAGAATTATTTTCATTTCTTTATGCTTTAATTCATTTTAAAGACATTGCATTTTGCCGAACTTGTCTACCTTCTAAATTGAAGCTACCATGTGAGGCATATTATATCTCTCTAAGTTCTAGTTGATATATATATATATATATATATTTAGACAAGCTTAACAATCTTTATCATCTATATTGAAAGATTTTATTCCAATCACATAAAATGTTTCACCTACATTTTTTATTTTAAAATTTTTTTGAAGGATACTTTTACAGTGACTCCTTTAAAATGAAGAGATTTGTTGAAGTGTTTTTATAGACTTAGATGAGAAATTGTAAAAAATACTTGTATCACTTTTATTTTCTTGTATCATTTTTTATTTTTATTTTATTCACTTTTACCATTATTTTTAAGAGGATAAAACACATTTATAATTCTTGGTTTCATTAATCTAATACTTAGAGTTTAGAGTTAAAGAGTGAGGATAGGATGAGGTAGAGTTTAGGAATGTAAAATTTAGGATTCTAATTAATTTTTTAAAAATTAGCCTCTTAAAAAATGGTATTTATGAAAATATCTATTTAATGAAGGTAAAATGAAAATGATACCAATAATATAGTAAACATGAAAATTCCCCGACTTAGATTGGGTTTAGAGCATCCTGAAATAACATTTTATAACTTTAAATAAGGTTTTTTCGTTCTAAAAACAGACTCTAAAACTTCAAATTTAGTTCTTACAATTACATAACACATTTATTATTTTAAAATATTGTATTGAGTATCGTTTTAATCCTTAAAAAGGTTTATCACATAAATATTTCAAAATTGTTTTTAGAAATTTAAATTTTACACAAAAAATAAAAACATTAAAATAAAATTTAAATATTTTAATAAAATCAAACAGCAATAATATTACAAGAAAATTAATTAAAAACTTTTTAAAAAGTACATGAAGACGTAATAATTACACAAATTTAAATATTACAACAACACTAACATTTAGGTAAATTTGACATGGAACCTCTAAAGTCTCCAAAATATTGTCCAAACAAATTTTTGTGTAATCAAATATGATTAATTTTGTTGTTTTTGACGTTTTTCATACTATTTTTTGTTCAGATCAAATATATTTATGATTATTAATATCATCGATAGAACCGAAGTCAATATTTTTTTTTTCTCTTTTACTTTTTTTTTAAACTATTTTTTGTTTCATTTTTGCATTCGTAATTCAATTATATCATGGTTTTTCTCCTGTTTGTTGTACTTTCCTTTAAGAACTCAAGGCTTTGTTTGTATGATGATATTAAAATATCAATGGCCAGGTTATTGTTTTCGGGAATCTATTTTGAGTTTTTTTTCTTCTATCCAATAGGACGTTGTAACGAATTTGATAAGTTATCATCACTACTTTGTTTGTAATATTTAATTATATACTCTTATCTATAATTTTATATTTTAGTGTAACATTTTATTAACTAATATTAAATAGTGTTTTTATATATATGCTAGTTATTTATAAAAAATATGAATTTAAATTAATTATGTTAAATATAAAGAGTATAGTATAAAAAGGAATTTCTATTTTGAATTTTGTAAAATTCTATATTCGAAGCTTAAAAGTGTTTTTCTCTAAAAACAAAATTTCAAACTTAATTTCAAAATAGAAGTCAAGAGTCTTGTACTGCATTAGTTTACATACCACGTCATTCTATCTGGCACCTGGGTTTGATCCCTGCCTCGTTCGATGAAGCTTTTGGGTCGGTCTATTGTGTTCCAATAAATCAACAACAAAAAAAAATCTTCAGAATAGAAAGTTTTTTGAAGATCGGATAACTTTTCTTTTTAAAATTTCAAGATCGTCTAATTTAGGCCATGTGATATTATCAGACTGACAAAAAAAATGAATCGGACTTGGAGTAACAAAAGGTTGATATATTTTATAGTCGAATAAAAATAAAAATCTGCACATCTCAAAGCAAATCCAGATCTACCAAACAATTTTTTTTAAAAAACTGACACGTTTATTGGAGCTTTCAACTATACTACACAAAACTAGGCACTATAGTCTATACAATGTAACAAATCCAGATCTACCAAAACAATTTAAAAAAAATTTTTGACTGTCTGCTTATTGGAGCTTTCAACTATACTAAACAAATCTAGGCACTATAGTGTGTAAAATGCAACGACACGTTTAAGATGAGATGGAGAAAAATATATGAACAGCTATCTCTTATATACATCAATTATTTTATGAAACTCAATACGCGATTTATAAAATAGAAGTGTGAAACTAATAAATCTTGATAGAAAGTGTTACTTGTATCTTTGTGTAATAACATTGTTTTACTTTTCTATAATAGAATGTTTTTTTTACAATTACACACTACTTTTCATATTTTTATTTTAAAAAAACAAATGAGTTATAGGTAAAAATGATACACCATTACATAACTACACATCTAAACAAATGTAATATAACGATTTCTTATGATTAACATGACAACATTCTCGAACTATTATGTGTGTTTGTGGTTAAAACCATCAACATCATTTCAATAGTTATAAATTTAGAATCCAACAACTTCTAATGAAAATTCTGGCAACCAAATTTTTAGAAATGGATCATAACACATATAAATTAAAAATTAACAAAATAAATACATGGACCAAAAATTCAAATGTGATGCTATACAATGGAGAACATGTGATAATATGCATAAATGTCATTAGATGTTGTCTCTTTTTTTTTTGTGAAACACCATTTAAAATTGTCATATTCCAACACACTTTTTAAATTATCAAAATGATGTTGATGGCGTTAGCAACATAACACACAATAATTGAGTGATATTGTCATGTGAATCATATAATTCGTATAGTTATCAATACACCATATTTGTCTATATGTGTAATTATGTGATTGTATCTTTTGTATACCTAACAATCATTTTTTCTTTTAATAACTCATTAGACACATCATAATCACATCAATATCACCAAACAGTTAAATAAGATAGCTTCGCTAATGTATTTTTAGCCAAAGTTTAATATTTTAAATATATAATTTAAGTGTAAGATTTTTTTTACGTAAATGATAATTATATTTTAATTAAAACAAGAATTGCTGTTGAGGCAAAATATCTTTTGGATGAACGGATAAAGGTTAACATCTTGAAAAATAAAAACGAGGAGGAGATTTATTTCTTCACTCAGCAGTTAAAAGTGAACTTTTTATTTATGTTTGTTTTTCGAAATTTTGGTCTTCTTCTTCTTTGTTGGTTAAACCAATATAAAAAAACTAGGGTACTTTTTCAAAAATAATCTGAAATTTAAATTTTTAAAAATAAATATATACTTTAATTTAATCAAATGCAAAAATGACTTAATGTAATAATGAAATTACAGCTACTTTCTTACTCCCTCCGTTTCATTTTAATTGTCTTTTTAGATTTTTGCACACAGATTAAGAAAACATTTAATTTTATATATTCTCAAAATAAAAATATTATTATCTATATACCTAACCACATTTCAAAAAATAGAAAAATATAATGATATATAAAATCATTAAATTTTGCATTAAAATTCAAAAACGACACTTATTTTGAAACGAAAATTTTACTCTACAACGACAACTAATTTGAAACGGAAGTAGTATGTTTTATGACCAAACGAAAATATATGAAGTGGTTTATTATTATAGCTCTGAGAAGTCTTTTAGAAACAATGAAGTTTTCTCAAAAATTTACTTATATATTTGACCTTTATTATTAAGTCTTTTCAGTGCCCTCTCCATTGCTTTCCATAACACAGATCACAACAAGTTTTATTTTGGATAGAAATTTTTGATACCACAAAGAAATCCGGATCGAAAACCAAAATGTGCTTCGATGCCACTTAACGCTTCTCTTCAAAGTTAAGAGAGTGCTCTGATACCAAGTAATAGGTCCAAAATCTTAAAAACAAGTTTACTGCAATTTTCTATTCATTTTCTCATTTAACTCTCAATTCATGCTTAAATACAAAACTAACATAAATAAACTAACTATGTACGTAGGCAAGCAAAATGGAAACTAATGGCCACATTCACTTCTTGCTCAAAATGGTATCTCATCATTCTCCGACTGGATTACAATGTAGTTGTTGTGGTTTTAATTACAGCCTAGTCTATATTTATGTTGAAAAGGACGCCACTGAATAAGGTCATCCATGAAGCCAATAAAAGCTAATCTTATGATATGATTAAAACATTGGAAAGAATCATCCATTTTACAGAAAAAAATCGAGTAAAAAATGAAAAGAATGATTAAGCTAATCTTATGATATGTAAATTCTTGATGCTGTATGTGTATGGTTCTGACTTCCAGACAAATTAGGATATGGTCCACTAATATATGCACAGTGTTTCTGCATTTTCCTCTCTTCTTGAGTATAATTCATAAAGACAAGTTTTTAAATCTACTGCTTACTTCCTTGGAATCATGTCGCTCTCTGGTTATTAATTTGATTGTGATTTTTCTTTAATTTTGAATTATGGTTACTTATTTGTTTGGTTGTAGAAATCATTTTGTGGTTCTTGTTTCAGCTAGTAAGTTTATAAAAATTAATAGAGAAACAATTGTGGCCAGAAACAAAGATGTTAATATAGTTAGCAAATATTGTTTTTAAAAAAAGAATTATTAAGAGGTTTTAACCGCAGTCCTAAACCCATACCCGAAATTACAACATGTAATATTAGTTTCGTCCTAAATCACGCAAACTAGGGACCTCTAGCACAATAATCAAAATCTTTTTCAGATGAGTTAATGGACTTTGATAAAAAAACAAAGATGTTTTTTTCTTTTCGAGAAACTTACATTAAACATGAGAAAAATGTATGAAATACAAAGATGTTAACAACCATTCATTCATACATCCTTATCTCGCTACTTTGAAACCTTGTCTTCTTCCCACGAGTTATTGGTAGTGTTATCGTTCGTCTTAAGAATTAGTCACCGTAAAGTCTAAAGCCACACCGTCTTTTCAACCCTTACTATTCTAGAAACCAAACCATATCACGGGAATGATCATAATGTGAGGTGAGGAAATAGCCAAATAAGTAATTAAAGCTGATAGATACCTTTAGGTTTTATTTTTTGTAAGACACTAGATAACAATTACATTATAATATAATATCTAATTTTATTATGATTAACTAAATGTAATATATTCATTATGGATGAACAACTCTGCGGATAATGCTTTCTCAATGACGTTCTCCCCCAAACAATTAGATTGCCGAATGTTTATTTATATACGGCACCTTCAATAGACACACTTTCTCCATAGCAGACAAGCACAACGAACGGCTCTTCATGTAATACTCTAAACCTCTGATAAACTTTACATCTTATAATTTGTAATAAATTGCATTGTTTGAGACTCTAACCCCATACTTTGGTGTAGAAACCCTTAGACTTTTAAGTTTTATTTACGTCATAGATTTTAACTTTCATATGCACCCACATAATTTTAAATATAACCGCAAAAACTTCCTATAAACACCGTTACAATATGTTTGTTCTCTACAAAAGGGATCTTCACAAGGATCCAACAAAAGTACATAATTGAACTCATTCAAGAAAGAGTTCACAACAAGTATTTTCCATTGAAGCCCAAATCAAATTGGAGACATCTTTCCTTGAGTTTCATCAAGGGGCAAAATTAGTATGTGAGTATGAGCATGAGCAGAGGTAGATCGAAAGGTTCATGTGTGGGATGAAACCCGAGCTAATAACCATGATGGTGAACCTAGATTACCACACAATTGCTGAGTCATATTGAGAAGCTAGACTCGTAAGTATCTGAATAGGTTGATCCAGTGGCGGAGCCAGCCACACTTTTCATTGGGGTCATTTTGAATCCATCAATATGCCATATGGATCACATAAGTTAACATAGTAGTATTTCATTAGATTTATTCAAGTAATTTTCCTTTTAACAGAATTCAATAGGGGTCAATGACCCCCCTACCGTAAAGGTAGCTCCGCCACTGGGTTGATCCTTATCTAAAGCATGTATTTTCAAAGTAGCAAGATCTTCAACTAACTTTAGGAAGATGCCTAGATTTTCTTCAATACTCTTACTCTCCACCATCTTATAACTTGCAAAATTTTGTTTCAAGTAGATGCGATTTGGTAGAGTTTTAGTTTAATAATCACCCTCTAAAACTTTTCTTACTTTTAAATTCGTTGTCTCTTTCATGACCTTCATGAGTATCATGTTAGGCAAGCTTAAACATATCATGTTTCTTGCTCTGTATCATTTTCTATGGATATAAGATCCTTCTTAGCCTTTGCTTTAGTCTTTGAACTTGAGTCTTCTTCCTCCTTAATATCATTAATCATTTCTTCATTCAAGACGTTTTCAAGACCTTGCAATTTTAATTGCATTAGAATCTTAAACTTCCACATCCAAAATCACTTTGATCGACAAACTTCTCCATTTCAAACCTCGTATTAATATACTACATTGAGATCACATAACTGACAATCAACAATCACTAAATCAATAACATCCTTGAACACACTTCACATGTTCTTCCCACATGATTATATGGATCAAACCTTGAATCTCAAAGCCAATAATCTGGCTCGGATACCAATTGTTAAGATTCAAATCGTATTCGATCAATTCAATCTGGTTAATAACTTGATCTAGATCAATTTAGGTTTTAAGATAATTCGATCAAGCTAACAATAACACTCAAATTATTTATCCAAACTTCGTTTCCTACTATATGGGGAGAAAACAGAACTCTCATGTATTTACTATTGATCAGTGTGATTCAACAGTATATATCAACTTCTATTTGCAAGTATTAAAAGAACATGCACATAAAGATCATCGGAGAAGAGTATTACATAAACTATGAAGAAGACGATCTTTCAACCTTCGATCCCTCGTTAGACATGGAGGACACACAATCGAAACCAAGAGAAAGCTCTAAACCGAAAGAGCTATGATCGCACCTTAATCTCTTTGTCTAAGCTCGCTTTCTCTCTCTCTTTTGTAACTTTCTTCTCTCTCTCTCTCTAGCTCACAAAGATGATGAACTTTCTATTAAA
>CAJHQP010003456.1:0-67314 GCA_905132765.1 Moricandia arvensis
CGACGGAGGTGCGAGCGGTGCACACGGCGGTGCTTCCCGGCGGATGGACGGTGGTCGGCAGAGACGGTGGCTTCGGCTAACAGCGGTCGGCGACGGTGGCACGTGGGCTTCACGCGCGGCTTCTATGGTGGGCTGTGGTGGCAATTGGATCTCACGCGCCGACTTCCGGCGGCGCGTGAGTGAGGCTCTCCGGCGGTTCTTCCTGCTCCAGACTCGTCTTGGTGAGAAGAACACACTGGTGGCCTTAGATTCACGAAAAACGCAACGGTATAGAGAGATATGATCAAAAGAAGATTCGGCCACACCAGAACTTAAAATCGGAAATGGGCGGTTCCCGGTTACCTGTGGCAGTCCCAATAACGAAAATATAGCACGACAATATTGAGGCATAGCCGTAATGGACAATCAATGGTCTTCAGATATGTCAGCAACCTATGTCTCCAATCATGAGCAACTGCAGGATCCTTGGTTCCTTCACACTTCTTCAAATCCACATGTTTCAGCTGTCCCATCACTCTAAGGAGTGTCCTCATTACCCTCTGAAACATGCACTGGAAGAGGGGGTGGCGGTGGGTGGGACCTGAAAAATTCCTAGACCTGCTGAACAGGGGGCTGCTGACCCGGAATATGTGGTTCCCCCTGAGCCTGAACTGGTGCGCCCTGCTGCACATGAATCTGCGGGCCTCCTGCACCTGAACCTGAGGACTGCAGGGTCCTGCTGAACTCACCCAACTGTTGTGCAACCTCTCTAAAGCATCTGCATGGGCAACTTGCCTAGGCTGCTTCCTGGGCACCTGCTGGACTGCCTCATGTTGCAGCCTGACGAGCAGCATCCTGAACAGCGATGTCGAGCTGCATCCTGCACCATCTGCCTCAAAACATCCTGATCAACTGGCGGAACCGTATTCTACAAAGCTGCGGGCGGCACATGCTCGTTTCCAGCCCTCTCGAGCAGCCCGGGCAGTCTAAGGACGACAGATCTCTCCTCTTTAGTGGCATCTGAAAGGAAAAACAAAAATGGTGCCAACTTCAACTGGAACCAAATACCAACATCATTCAAGGAATAATACTAAAGGAAAGTTGCTATTGTATTTTCTTTTAAAAAATTAATTATACTATTAATTTATTACCCAAATTCCCACACAGGAAAAAAAAACAAAAAAAACAAAAAAAGTTCGCAAACATCGTCTAAAACCGATTATAAATCGAGTCTCCACGAATCGCCATCCCGGGTCGGGCCGGGACGAAACCCGCTCTGATCCCAAAATTGTAAAACCGGGGTGCATTTTTTTGGAAATATGTAAAATAAATGAATAATTAGATCTCTGAAACTCGCATGCATTAATGACTCATAAATAATCTCCAAAACACCATAACTGCCAAATGATAAATAAAACCTGAATAAAATGTCGATTATTTATCAAAAAGTAGGTCTGAAATAAAAAGACAAAGAAAAACAATTGCAAATGCTACGCATCCCATAATAATGCACTCTTTATATCATCAGTTTCAACTGAAAGGGAGAAATAAAAGAAGGGGTGGGGTAACAGGGGAGTCACTCAGTGAATATGGGATGCTAAACACGCAAACCACTTACTGAGTAAATAGAACTCTCACTATGGGATTTTAGCTCTAACATGAACAAACACAATGCCTATAGCATCACACAAAAGCAATAAATGCGATGATAGCACATAGATATTCCACGCACGCCACATTCTCCTCATACGGATATATATATATGTACGAAGCGTAGCTACTACAGTCTGTTCTCTGTACCCCCGCCCACCGTAGCGTTGATGCAGAACGTCTCTGCACCACGCCCCAAACAGTAGCGTCGAAGCTCAAACTGTCTCTGAACTCACGCCCTTCATCGTAGAGTCAGCCCAGACATCGCCTGAACTCACCGGCCATCATTGCAGCGTCAAAGCTCGGAAATCTCCGAAACTCACGCCCCACACATAGTCCCTACTCATAACTGATGTATTTGTACTTATACATAACATCACTTAGCATCATCCAATCGAATCAATAGAAGGAATTCTACACTGGTTCGGATTTACGGAATAGACACTCACATTAGCAATGTGGAAAAGTGGTAGTTGTGAACTCATGGTTCTCAAATAGACTCCAAATCTGAAATCAGGGCGAAAATCGAGTCAAATTGCCCTTCGAACGGCTAAAAACGGATAACCAGTGATCTGGTCAAAAAGTGAACTCACTGTCAAAGTCAACCTGATCAACTCTGACCCAGCCGGTCAACCCTTGACCAGATTGAAATCGAATTGAACCAACCGGTTTTCCTTAAACGGATTCGATTCAAGTGAACCAGAATCAAATCAATTTCAAACCGTTTAGTTCTAACTAAAATTCAATTCCAAATACCAACCCAATTTAGCCTAACCGAAACAAAATTAATTTAAATCGCGAATCTAATTAAACCAGTTGGCTTGACTGGTCAACGAGTTGACTCAGCCTAGTCAGCGAGTCACCGGTGAGTCAGCGAGTCAACCGGTGAGTCACCGGTTAACGGTCGCCGGCGCGCGGCTTACCAAAAACGTCACAGGCGGCGGCGGAGGCGTGGTGGCGAAATGGGGTGGCTTCCCGGCGGCAGACGGACGATGGTCGGAGATGGCGGCTCCGGCGAATGACAGTCGGCAACGGTGGCGCGTGGGCTTCACACGCGGCTTCTCTGGTGAGCTGCGGTGGCACGTGGATCTTATGCGCGTGAATTCTGGCGGTGCGTGGTGGCGCGTGAGGGCGGCTCTCTGGCGATGCTCCCTGCTCCGGACTTGTGTCGGTGAGAGGAACACACTGGTGGCCTTAAATTCACGAAAAATGCAACGTTTTAAGAGATATGATCAAAAGAAGATTCGGCCACACCAAAATTAAATCGGAAATGGGCGGTTCCGGTTACTTGTGGCGTTCGACGGTGGTTCATTGAGCAATCTCGACGGTGACAGCGGCTGTGCAATCTCAACTCCCTGTGACGGTTCTGTTTCTGCAGAGGTTCGATGCCTTAGACTTTTCTTAATAAAATAATGAGGTAGGCTAGTATATATAGGGGAGGTTCCTAGGGTTTTCTGTACTGATTTGGGCCTTGTTGGGCCCCAGAATCTGGGTCCTTACAATTCTCCCCCACTAATAAGGAATTTGACCCCGAATTCGGCTCTTGAACCGGACCGCCCAATATCGTCCTGAAAAAGTTCTGGATAATCCATTCTCATCTGAGTTTCCGCCTCCCAGGTCTTTTCTTGGATCTCGTCTATCTCCCAACGAACTTTAACCAAACTGGTCATCATCCCCTGAACTGCTTTTACTTGCAATCTGTAATCTCAACTGGTTGGATAAGTGCAGATAAATTTTTACTGAGATCCTTTGGTGGCTGCTGCAAAATAAGCTCTGGCTCTCTCACAACCTTCCTCAATACTGACACATGGAACACATCATGGAAGTCTGACAACTCCGCTGATAACTACAATCTATAGGCCACTGCTCCAATCCGCTCCACAATCGGGTACGGTCCCATACATATAGGTTTAAGCTTCTTTAGCTTTCGAGTCTTAGATCCTCTCTGAAATGTCCTCATCTTCAGGTACACTAAGTCGCCCACTTGGAACTCCAAATATTTTTTGCGCTTATTCTGCATAACTCTTTGACGGTCGTGGCTTCCTTAAGCCGAGTCTTGAGCATATCCACTTACTCTACCGTCTCCTGAACCATTGCTGGTTCTATGACACATCGCTCCCCCACTTCTGTCCAACAAAGTGGTGTGCGACAAGGCCTACCATAAAGAGCCTCATATGGTGCCATCGCAATACTTGAATGGTAGTTGTTGTTGTAGGCAAACTTTGGCTAGAGGTAAATATTTTCCCTAGCTCCCTTCCCCAATCCAAAACACAAGCCCTGAGCATATCTTCCAAAGTATGAATAGTCCTTCTCTGATTGCCCATCTGTCTACGGATGATATGCTGTACTCAAATGGACCTTTGTCCCAAGCGCCTTCTGGAAGGCTCCCCAAAAATCAGATGTGAACTTTGTGTCCCGATCAGATACAATGCTAACAGGAACTCCATGCAACCTCACAATCTCTCTGATGTAAATATGTGCCAACTGATCGGCTCCATATGTTTTCTTGATTGCTTGGAAATGAGCAGACTTAGTGAGTCTATCCACAATCACCCAAATAGGCATTCCTCCCACCATAGGTTATCGAAAGTCCGGTCACAAAATCCATAGTCACCATGTCTCATTTCCACTCTGGCAAAGGCAGGTTCTGCAATAACCCACTAGGCACCTGATGCTCAGCCTTAACCATCTGACACGTCTGACACTGCGATACAAATGTAGCAACATCTTTCTTCATACCAGGCCAATGATAATAGCGCTTCAGATCCCTGTACATCTTAGTATTTCTCGGATGGATAGAAAAATGTGAGTGGTGGTGGTTGCTGTAAAATGTCCTTCCCTAACGACTTATCGTCTGGCAAACAAACTCAGTTCCGGTAACATGTACATCCCACTCAAGTTGTATGGTATCCAATACTCTCAATCTTCAAATGCTTAACCAAAGCGTCATCACTATCCTGAGCTTTTCGTATCCTCCACAATAAATTTGCTTGCCTCTAAGGGCCTCAAGACCAGCTGTGTCTCTCTCAGCAGTAACTGCAGCACAGTCTGAGACTACCAAGCGTTCCAGTCAGCTCCTGACCTCTTTTGGTTCCTGAAAGATCGCTCCTCCGCGTACTTAAGGCATCTTGCCACCTGATTGGACTTACCCGAATAATAAGTGATATCCAAGTTGTAGTCTGCTAAACAGCTCCATCCATCTACGCTGTCTCAAATGTAGGTTTGCCTGTTGTAAAAATATACATCAGACTTTGGTGATTCGTGAGAATCTTCACCTTCTCGCCATACAAATACGACCTCCAAATTTTCATCGGCAAATACAACTGCTGCTAATTCCAAGTCATGAGTAGGGTAATTACCCTCGTGAGGTCTCAACTTGACATGGACCTTCTTGCATCAATACACATCCCAGGCCAGCACCTGATGCATCCGTATAAATCTCATATGGTATCCCGGGTCTAGAAAGTACCAAAACTGGCGTTTCTGTCAACTGCCGTTTCGGCTCTGTTGAAATTCCTCGAACAAGCATCTGTCCAAACAAACTTGACGTCCTTGCCTGTTAATTGCGTCATCGGCTTGGTGGTAATGGAAAAACCCTTGACAAACTTTATGTAGTAACCTGCCAACCCTTAAAATCTGCGGATCTCAGTAGCACTCCTACGTGTAGGCCACTTTGATATTGCACTAATCTTCTCCGGATATACTGCAATCCCTGCCTCAGAAACAACGTGACCCAAAAATCCAATTTTCCTCTGCTAGAAGCTACACCTTACACATCTTTGAAAACAACTGATGCTCTCTAAGCTTACCCAACACATTCCGCAAGTGCTCTGCATGCTCATCTCTGCTTCGAGAATAGATCAAGATATCGTCAATGAGGACAATCACACACTTATCTAGGTTCTTGCAAAAACACATCATTCATGAGCTTCATAAACGCTGCAGGTGCGTTCGTCAATCCAAATGACATCACCACAAACTCATAATGCCCATAACGTGTACGAAAGGCCGTCTTCCACACATCTCTTCAGTTATAGCAATCTGGTGATACCCTGATGCCAAGTCGAACTTAGAAAACCATGAAGCTCCTTGCAACTGATTCAATAACTCATCAATACGCGGTAGTAGATACTTTATTCTTGATGGTCACTTTGTTCAAGCCTTGTAGTCGATACAAAGTCTGAAACTTCCAATCTTTCTTCTTCACAAACAATACTGGTGCTCCCAAGGTGAAGTACTTGGTCTGATAAAACCCTTATTCAGTAGCTACTCCAATTGCTTTTTCAACTCTGCCATTTCTACTAGCGCTAAACAGTATGGAGCTCGTGAAACCGGCGTTGTCCCTGGCTCTATCTCAATCGTAAGTACGTCCCCCCCTAGCTGGCAGTGCCCCCTTTAAGGCCGCAAATACATCCTCATACTCTGGCAACCACGGGAACATTATGTAGCTCCTGATGTCCATCTTCCTTAGCCATTGAAATGGTAGCTAAGTATCCTTCTGCTCCTCTCTCCGGTACTTCCTCAGCACGCAGCGTAGAGACTATAGAAACTCCCATGTGTGTCTTAATACACTGAAATGTAGTCCTCCCATCTGCCTTAGGAATATGAACTCTTGCCCTCAGGCAATCCAGCACCACTCGATGAAGTGTCAACCAATCCATCCAAAGGATAACATCATAGTAATTCAGCTCCATCTCTGCTAAGTGTCCAACAAGGTCGACCCTCCAAGTGTAACTGGTACATCTCGATGAACACCAACAGCTCCCAATCTCTCTACGCCAGCCGTTTGAATCTGCTTAGTCTTAGGCTCAAAGAGACCTCGAAAAAGCCAAGATTTGACAAACGTGGACTCACGAATCTGTGCGAAGCTCCCGTGTCAAATAAAGTGTGAACTGACTCACCTCCAACCAAATAAAGTGTGAACTGACTCACGATACTACACAATATTTTTACTAAATACACATGATAACCAAAAAAATAAACCAGAAGCTCAAACAAATATGGTAAGAGTACATACCAGCTATCGGCTCAGCTCCAATCAGTCCCTCCCAAAAGAATGGACACGTGGAGCGATGGCCGGACATGTGGCCGCAGGTCCTCTAGTCGGACAGTACCTGAAGATATGTCCCGGCTGGCCACAAGAGAAACAAGTCACTGGTGCAACTGCTAGCGCTGTGGTGCCGTCTGTGCAACTAGTGCTGCTGCTGCACACTGAGCACCTGATGGCCTACTTTGACAATTTCCTACTTTTGTGGTCCATCCTTCCAAAATTGAAGCATTGGATGTTCAGATCCTCCCAAGTCCTCTTCTGTGGGTCTAGAGTACGGTCCAGGGCTAGGCTGGGAAAGTTTCTGCAACTCGGCGATACATGTCTCCTGCCACAACAACCTTCTCTACTAGATCCTCCAAACTTGTGTAAGTTACTACACTGCATCTGCCACAGAGATCGACCCGCATCCCATCTCAGAAACCTCCTGATCAGGTCCTCCTCAGCCATGCTATTACCAGCGAACCTGCGAAGTCGACTATACTCCAGCTCGTACTCCCTGGCAGTCCTAGTACCCTGTCTCAGATGCTCCAAGTCATTTTTCTTCTATGCAAGGCTTCCCTGGGAAAGTATTTCTTGTCGAAAGCCTGGAGAAAAAACTTATATGACGACTTCCCATGATGTAGAGATCACACTCCGTCCCACCATGTTGATGCATCTCCACGCAAATATAGCACGCGTAATATTGAGGCATAGCCGTAGTGGACAATCAATGGTCTCCAAACATATAATTAACCTATGTCTCCAAACATATAATTAACCTATGTCTCCAATCATGAGCAACTGCGGGATCCGTGGTTCTTCCAAACTTCTCCAAATACACATGTTTCAGCTGTCCCATCACTCAGGAGTGTCTCATTACCCTCTGGAACATGCACTGGAAGAAGGGTAGCGGTGGTGGGACTTGAAAATCCTTGGAACCTGCTGAACGGGGTTGACCCGGAATATGTGGTTCCCCCTGAGCCTAAACTGGTGCGGCCTGCTGCACATGAATCTGCAGGCCCTGCTGCACCTGAACTTGAGGACCGCGGGGTCCCTGCTGAGCTGCACCCAACTATAGTGCAACCTCTAGAGAAGCTGCATGGGCAGCTTGCCTAGCTGCTTTCTGGGAAACCTGCTAGACTGCCTCCTGTGCAGCCTGATGACCAGAATCCTGAACAGCATGTCGAGCTGCATCATGCACCATCTGCCTCAAAGCATCTTGATCAACTGGCAAAACTGTATTCTGCGAAGCTGCGGGTGACACATGCTCGTCTCCAGCCTCTCGAGCAGCCCTGGCAATCTGAGGACGACCGACTCTCCTCTTTGGTGGCATCTGAAAGGAAAAACAAAACGGTCAACTTCAAGTGGAACCAAATACTAACATCATTCCAGAAATAATACTAACGTAAATGTGCTATTTATTTTCTTTTTAAAATACCATAATTCCCACACAAAAAACGTTTCGAGAATCATCTAAAACCGATTATAATCGAGTCTCCACGAATCGTTATCCCGGGTCGGGGCCGGGACGGAACCTGCTCGTATACCAAATTGTAAAACTCGCATTTTCTAAAATAATAAAATAAATAATAATAATCTTTAAAACTCCATCATTAATACTCATAAATAATTTACAAACACCATAACTCCAAATGATAAAATAAAATCCGAATAAATGTCGATAACATCATAAAGTATGTCTGAAAATAAAGCGAAGAAAATAGTCCAAAAGCACAATCCCAAAATGATCACTCTGATTGTCAGTCTCACTTGGATGGGGGAAATAGAGAGGGGTGAGTAATAGGGGAGTCACTCAGTGAGGTATGGGATGCTAGACACACAAACCACTGACTTGAGTAAATAGAACTCTCACTATGGAAGTTTAGCTCTAACATGAACAAACACGATGCCTAGAGCATCACACAAAGCAATCAATGCGATGGTATCACATAGATATTCCCACGCACCTGCATTCTTCTCATACAGATATATATATATATATACAAAATGTAGCTAGTACAGTATGTCTATGTACCCCCGCCCACTGTAGTGTCGCATGCAAACGTCTCTCCACCATGCCCCAAACGGTATCGTCGAAGCTCAATACATCTCTGAACTCACGCTCCGTCATTGTAGCGTCCGAAGCCTAAACATCTCTGAACTCACACATGTCATCGTAGCGTCGAAGCTTGGATATCTCGGAACTCACGCCCGCACACATAGTTCTTTCCCATAACTATGTATACGTACTTATTTATTGCCCATCACTTAAATTCACCCAATCAAATCAATAGTTGAAATCCTCTAGACCCCTAGTTCCGGTTTACAATGAATGAACTAACTACCAAATATGACTCAATTCAAACAAATGGATCATGATTCAAAATCTAAACTACGATAGAAGGAATTTTACATTGGTTCGGAATTTACGGAATAGACCCTCACCTTAGCAATGTGGAAAAGTGGTAGTTGTGAACTCCTGGAGGTCAAATAGAATCCAAATCTGAAATCAAGGCGAAAAATTGAGCCAGAACGCTTTTCGAACGGCCAAAAACGGATAACTGATGATATGGTCAAAAAGTCAACTCGCTGGTCAAAGGTCAAACCTGCGTCAACCCTTGACCAGCTTTAAAATGGAATTGAACCAACCGGTTTTCCTTAATCAGATTCCATTTCAATTGAACCATAATCAAATCAATTTCAATATGGTTTAATCCTAACCAAAATTCAATTCTAATAACCAACCTTGTTTAGCCTAACCGAAACAAAATTAATTTAAATCGAGAATCTAATTAACCGGTCGGCTTGACCAGTCAACAATTTGACTGGCTGAGTTGTCTCAGCCGAGTCACCGAGTCACTGGCGAGTCAGCGACTCAACAAGCGAGTCACCGGTGATCGGTCTGCCGGCGGCGGCTTACCGAAAAAGTCACAGTCGGTGGCGACATGGCAACGGCTTCCCGGTGGCAGACGGACAGAGGTCGAAGATGGCAGCTCCGGCGAGCGGGTCGGTGACGGTGTCTCATGGGCTTCACGCGCGGCTTCTCCGGTGGGCTGCGGTAGCACATGGATCTCACACGCGCGACTTTTGGCGGCGTGTGGCGCATGAGGGCGGCTCTCCGGCGGTGCTTCCTGCTTTAGACTCGTCTCGGTGAGAGGAACACACTGGTGGCCTTAGAATTCACGAAAAACACAACGGTTTAAGAGATATGATCAAAAGAAGATTCGGCCACACCAAACTTAAATCAGAATGGGCGGTTCCAGTTACATGTGGCGTTCGAAGGTGGTTTACTGGGAAATCTCAGTTTCTGCAGAGGTTCGACGCCTTAGACTTTTCTGAACAAAATAATGAGGTAGGCTAGAATATATAGGGGAGGTATGTAGGGTTTTTTGTACTGACTTGGGCCTTGTTGGGCCCCATAATCTGGGTCGTTACACTTTTTCCTCTCAGGTACACTTTCCTATACGAGTCATCATGCCTCCACCAGCCCCAGCTTATTTTTCTTAATGAACCGCAACTGAAACCTCCTATTTAGTACATTGATGGTGTATAACCTTTTCGTAGTTCAGTCCCTGGCATCTCCTCCTTGCACTTATGTTTTGGTTACATAGCTTAGTCACCTTCATTGTCCTTTTCTTTCTCTTCTTAGTTGCATTTCCCCTCTCAGACCTTCCATCGAACACTTGTGGGTCGAATGGTCTTTATGGTCTTTTCTCTGATTTTTATTCTCTTGACCTTGCGTTCCTTCTCCATTAAAGACGCAAAACCCAGTCAAGTCTTCTGTCTTGAAATCTAAACCTTTATAAAAACGATTTGGTGTTTCCTGCTTCATCCACCTCTTCTTCTTCTTTCTCATATTGACTCTTGCTCACCAAATAGATCGGCCATGGATGCACGAGCTTCCTCTTCCTTTGTGTCTTCCTCACATACCACCACCTCTTTCGTCAGATTTGTTACAAGCGAAGGAACCTCGCTCCTTAGAGTCGACATATGATACTTCACCTCCAACGTAATCACCGGCTGGTTCTGCTCCGCAACAGGAACCAGACTGATACCCTTCATAGATCCTCCTACCTGGCTGATAATCTGATTCGGATCAGATTCAGGAGCCGCCGCTGATCCTTCTGCAACTTTTTATGGGTATCTTTGCTCAAGCCAATCATTGAGGTGATCTAACTGTTTTAGCCGCTGCTGCCACTCCAGCTTTATTTTCTCATGCTCTTGCCTCGTGCTGAACCTTTTGATCAACCTGAATATGGGTGTGGACTGCATATAATCTGAAAACTCGTCCGCATAATGGACGTTACGTCCGCGTAATGGATAAGGCGGTGGAAGCAAAATCTGATTATTTTGATTTGTGGCAGATATAGATGGTACTTGCGACGGTAGAAAGATGAGGGCTCATATGGTGGAGATCCATCTGGGCATTAACAATATCATTGTGAGGACAAATGGTTGTTTTTGGTTTGTCGTTGGATGAGCTAGAGCTTGATGTTTTGCGTTTTAGGCTTCCGGAGTCGACAAAGCCTGAGCTTGGTTGATGGTGCTTTGGTTGTTACGGTTCCTAAGATGATTTTGAGGAAGAAGATTATTTGGTGGTTATGGACAAGGTATGAGAAGTTGAAGGCTAGTTTTTGTTCTGAAAATCTAGCACTATTGCTTTGGAAAAAATACAGTTTGTCTTAAGAATATGACCTTTGCCTATCTCGTTTGTTTTGTATGTAATCTTTATATTACAGTTTCCAAATTGAAGAAGAAGTTTAACATTGTAAACTTTGGGAACGTTTAGCAAATAAAATAATCAGTTAAGAGAGAAGTGTTGAACGTTTTGTGTCATTCACCATGAATGGAGAAGATCTAGGTATACTGTGTATTAGTGTAAATATAACTTGGTTCATAGTGTAAATATAACTTGTTGAACCAAAGCTAAACACATGAATTCACAACCTCAATACATTAAAACTGGACATAAAATTTGTTACATAAACATGAATAATCTTGTAGTATACATATAAAATACAGAAAATTCCTCTCCGCGTACTCCCCGATTTTCTCCCGCTTTTTCAATAAATCGCTAGGCCAGATGCACCGCACGGTAGCGCCTAACGAGTTTCCGAACAAGGGGTAATAGTGGCATCTTTATGGCCTTTGGAAATTTCAGTCTGACATTTTATACGTTCAAGCTCATGCTTTTCATTATGAAAACAGCCTTTCTGGGAAGTTTTTGTATTTGGTTCAAAAGAAACTTAAAGAAGACCAAGATTTAGGCGAGTAGAATTAACTGCTGGGTTGGAGTCTTGGAGCGTAATCGAAGAAATTTATGAGAAGCCATTTGTAGCTGGAAACTTATATTCCTGCCACTTCCAGCAAGGTAATCAAAGCCTCTTTCATGTCTCCCTGCTGGCATCTATGTGGAATCTCAATCTTTAGTTATGTCGTAGGTGATGTATGTTAGAATACTATGTCTGTCAGGTTTCGTTTTGGAGAAAAATCGAGAGTGGCTCATATATTCGATGTTTCACGCTTTCCTCCAAGCACTGAATACAGTAAGTGTAACAGATTGCTTAGTGTGTATTCTTTTTCTTATACTCTCAAAGAAGATATCTTAGACTATATTGTCTTTGGAGCATACAATTATATCAAAATCTAGTTGTTGAAAACTAGATCTGCTCATCTTGGATACATCACTTAAGGTTAACACCGATCATCCTTAGGCATATTATAATTTGAATTTTATGTTTCAAAACACTATGCTGATGTTTTCAGATTTTTTCTGTGACTGTGACTGCAGACATGATCACTCAACAGCCACTTATGTTTCCAACATGTTAGCTTAATTTGAAAGATCGTTTTTCATTTCATGGTTTACTGTATCCTTACTTTTGTTTTGTGTATACACTAGAGACAATCAAAACTCTATGTACTGAAAGGAGGTCTTTCAGTCAGAATGATTCACAATTTTGATCACCACAAGGACAACGAGTTTCTTGAAGAATTGTGTAAAAGCTACAGAGCTTTAGAAACCATCACCAACTATCTTGATAAACCATACGCAGAGTAATAATATAATTTGTTTGCTGCAGATAATTTTGAGTATCTTCGGGATAGTTTACTGAATTTGAACGACCTCTCTTGGTTTTGATTTTATTTGGCAGGAGGAAGGAGCGAGTCTGACCTTGCTACAGGAGACTACACTGCAGCAGCTGTGAAACTCGCAGATGCTCATTCAGATTTTGTGATGGGATTCATCTTGGTCAATCTTACTTCTTGGAAATGGGAGATATGTATCGTTCTATGATTCATGCAACGCCTGGTGTTCAAATGGTGAATAGTGGTGATTCAATTGGTCAACAGTACAACACTCCACACTCTGTGAGTCCTACCATTAACATTCATAGTTAGTATCTTGTGCGGTGTCTCAGGAAAGTTTAGGTTTTATGTTTGCTTTTTGACCTTCTCTATAAAATTTGACTGGGATGAACCATTCCTTTTGTGTGGTGTTTCATTGTTCCTAACGACCATCTACTTTCTCTCAAATTCCTAATACATCATGACACCACCTACCACCGTGAGGTTCAAGACAGTACAACAAAAAGCCTCCTTCAGTGATCGAATGGGAATAAAAGGCGAATGGGAATAAAATATTTGGATCAGTTTTTTTTTGTGTTTATGGCTGTCTGTAAAATAATTGTTATTCATCATCATCCAACATTGATGATGATCATGCTTATTACTATTACAAGCAGGCTATATAGTTTCTGAAATGCGTATTATTATTAATCTAAAAATTGCTTAATAATAACAAGTTTACAAATATACGTGTTGTAGTTATTTACACATCTTAAAGATGAGCTGTATTTGACTTTATTCATGTTTTTTGAAAAATATACCTATGCTATCGTGTGATTTATGTATGTTATAAAATATACTCAAATGTAATCATATACACTGGTGTGTATACTTTTCTACAATACATACAATGACACATATATTTACGTATATAAGATATCATTTAAAATTTGTATGTCATAGTAAAATAAATTTTCTTTAGAAACTTTAAATGAATAATATTATTGTCTATGTTTATTAAAGAAACATTTTGGATGTTTTTCTCACAAATTAAGAAAATAATTGAAGTGTATTTTTTTTAATAATTAGAACTATTTAACAGATAATGTTTGAGATAATAAAATAATTTAAATATCCATGTATTTTATAATTAATATTAAGATTAAAATGAGTATGAATTACATTAGATTTTAAAATGAAATTCTTTCTGTAACAAGAAAAATATTTAAATGACACTTTATAAAACAGAGAAAGTACTATTTTAAAGTAGTCAATTTCTTAAATAAATAATTAGTTTTTTATCTATAAAAATTCAAAAGTTATCTTATTATATTTTTTTAATTATTAGAGTAAACTTAAAGAAAATATTAATAAATTAATATACAAAAACAGTAGTACATCCACTTAAGAAGTTAGCGAAAATTCATCACAAATAAAAAGAATAACAAGTCCAACCTACTTTTTTCTTTATTTTTGGTAATTTTACTATAGTGAACTTTTGATTTTAAATGTAACACGATTTAAAAATAAAACTTTATGTTTTTATTGAAAACAACAAATGCTAATAAATTAAACAGCAAAGATGAAATTAAAATTGTGTAAAATATAACATTCACAAATAATTTAATATATAATTTTGACAAATTCAAAATTGAATCAAAATTGAAAAATCGCGCGTAGCGCGGAAAATGACCTAGTATCAAATAAAGCATAAATCTGGAAGACTAAAAAGAAAGAAATGGAAATGCCTAAAACCCCCAATCTAATACAATCACTCATGCTCGTCACTCTCACTTGAGAGGGTGGTAGGAGAAGGAAGAGCGAATAACATTAGAGTCACTTAGTGAGGTATGAGATGTTAGACATGCAAACTACTGACTAAGTAAACAAAACTTGCACTCTGGAAGTTTAGCTCTAAAATGAACAAACAAGAGACCTAATGCATCACACGAAACAAACAATATAATGATAGTATATAGCTAATCTATACATACCACATTCTCCTCATACAAATATATATAATCTGTGTCAATAGTACAAAGTCCGTCTTTGTACCCCTGCAATCTCTACTATGTGTCGAGATGTAAACATTTTGCACTCCGCAATCATTATCATGTGTATGAAAACGCCTTTGCACCTCGCGATCTCAACACATCTGCATCGCTAGCTTAGACGTCTCTTGCCCCTATAATAACCACATACTCCCTACTTAAAACTACATATACATATATATATCACCAATTACCATCACTCAATTCGATCAACAGTTGAATCCTCTAGACCCCTAATTCCAATTTACAATAAAATTTATCAAACAAGACTAACTCCATACGGACAAAACATGCTTCAAAACTAAACTACCATAAAAATTACACTAGTATGTGATTTAATAGAATAATGCTCACCTTATAAACATGGAAAATTTATGTTTATGAACTTCAAGTGCTCAAACAGACTTCAAATCTGAAATTAAGGCGAAAAACTGAGTCAAAATGCCTTTCGAACGGTAGTTTGGTCAAAGTCAACAGAAAAGTCAACCCTCCTTGTGTTCAACCAGGGCAACTCTCACCCAAACTAGTCTTGACAGGTTTAAATCGATTTGACAAGCCAATTTTCCTTAATCGAAATCAATTTCAATTCGACCAAATTGATTTTCTAAACCAAAATTAAATTCCAATAACTAACCAGTTTAATCCTAACTGAACCTAATCAATTTAAACCGGAATCAATTTAATAACTAGATTAATTTAACCTAACTAAGTTCTAATCCAATTAAATAGAGTCAATCTAATTAATTCGAGACAATCTAATTAAATCGAGTCAAGTAAACATATTGATTGAGTTAATTGACTTGGCTGAGTTGCCGAGTCACCGGTGGCGGCGTGGAACAGCAGAGGAGAGTAGTCGCGCTTGCAAGGGCGTCGTGGCGGATCTCCAACTGATCTTGGTGCTCTAGACTCGTCTCGGTGAGAGGAACATGATATTGGCCTTAGATTCATAAAAAGCGAAAAGGCTTATGAGTTATGATCAATTCATTAGTCGACCAAACAAAAACAAATAGACGAGCTGTTTCCGGTGTAATGACCTATCTTTGTTTCCCAATTTCAACTTATTTATAATCGATGAACTTTAATTGAAAAAAAACAAACTTCAAATAACATCATTGAATTGGCCACATGCAGATAATATCCATTATATATTAATTCATGAGCATTACAACATGTTTTGGTAGCTATATGTCATTACTACGATGATATCCTTTAAAAATAGGTTGGTCTATCTAAACATTTATTATATTTTTTTATCAAATTAACTATCAAACTAATTAGTAGCGTATAAGAATATTCTCCATTATTTTCTTAAATAAAAGCTACAGAATTACCTAACATGGTTAACAAAGATATGACAATTAATAATTTTTGAATAATAAAGATTTGATAACAATTTTGTATCTTCCATTATTTTAAAATTTTTATATCATTAAAAGAAATTAAAAATTCACATTAAGCATATAATAAAAACATTTGATTTTTTCTTATACGCTATTTTTGAATTTTCTTAAATGATTATAAATTACTAAGACTGTTAAAAAACTACACTGAAAATTTTGAGACAATGGTTTAAAACGTTTGTTATAACAAGATACAAATCCCTTATATATTAATTCTCGAGCATTACAACATAGTTTAGTAGCCATGTATCATTACTACGATGATTCTTAGAATCCGTAGAAAAATAGATTGGTTCAGCTAAAAATATATTATATTTTTATATTAAACTAACTATAAAATTAATTAGTAGTATATAAAAATATTCCCCATTCTTTTCTTAAATAAAAGTTACTGAATTACCTAACATGGTTAACAAATATATGATATTAATGATTTTAAATAATAAATATTTGATAACAATTTTGTATCTTCCATCATTTGTGCTAAATTTTATATTATTAAGAGAAAATAAAAAATCACATTAAGGATATAATAGAAACATTAAAAAAATTATTATATGCTATTTTTGAATTTTCTTAAACGATTATAAACTACTAAGACTGTTAAAAACTATATTGAAAATTTTGTGATCAGTGGTTTAACCTTTTTTATAACAACATACAAATGATCATAAAAATACATAAATATAAAGTCTCATTTAATATATATTTAGATTATAATATATATATATATATATCATGTAAACTAAAATTATATCATATATAAGAAATACGTAAACATGTTAATTTCAAAACTGTCATTGAGTATAAAACTTCAATTAATAAATATTCATATTAATAAAAATAATATTTTTGTTACAGAAAATACAAAAATGTTAATATAATTGTATGAGTATGAAGTCTCAATTAATAAATATTTATATTAAAATATACTATATTAGTATGTCAATGTCATTTAATTTTAATTATACATCATATAAAATAAATAAAAGATCATTTTGATTTTTACCAACAAAAATTATTGTAAATAAAAAAAGAATTGTTTTTTGATGTGCTTACTTCAATTTAATTATATACATAATAGTTATTCGATTCTCAATTGTTCAATATATTTTTACTGCATAATACGTAAATAAGCATAAAATAAAAAAAAATATGTATAAATAATTTGTATATACAATTAATGCTTATTTCGCACAAGTGCGGATCTCAAATGTTATTTGATCATTTCATTTCAAAATACAATTTTTCATATCAAAGTAAGAACTAAATAAGTTTAAAAAATACACATCCGAATGATATTCTTAAAGCCTAATAAAAATTAAATAATTTTAAAAAAGAGTAAAAGATCAACATATCCTATTCATCAACCTTAACTTGTCGAGCCATTATTATACATTTGGGGACTTATGACATATTGGTTGAATGTGCGGGTCTTACCTAGTTCAACATTATTCTAAGTGGTGATTCATAATACTTTCTTTCGGACGGGAGGTAGAATGCTTGCATGGAATTTAGAAAGAAATGTAGCAAGTTCGCACTGCAATGCAATAAATCGAAACTATTGAATCACAATCTTTATAATAAGAAGTCCTTCTCTTATTCAATCAATCAAAGACAATGCTTTAGAAAAATAACTCAAAAACTAAAGCTCTCACACCACAACATTATTCGATTGCCATGCTCTTTTATATAGAGCCCAATATTCTCCTAATCCTAAAAGTAATATAAAAACACAAATTCCAGTTACAGATAGGATTAGGTTAAATTACTTGCTCTCTAAGTTTCCTTTTTCTTCAAGTTTATCTCAACATTCTCCCCCTTAAGCTTGAAGTCATCTTCACAAACTTCTTGAACTCCTATGAGACTCCTCATTTCTGTAAATTTTATCCTTCCAAGTGACTTGGTTAGAATATCCGCTCTTTGTTCATTTCCCGGGACATGCTCAACTTCTACTAACTCCTTTTCAACGCATTCTCGAATGAAATGAAATCTTCTATGAATTTGTTTACTTCGACCATGAAACACAGAATTTTTTGTGAGTGCAATTGCGGATTTGTTATCAACTCTAATAGTGACTCGGTCACAGATTTCGTTGACAACCTCACTGAGCAACTCTTGAAGCCAGATGGCTTGCTTTGCTGCTTCAGTGGCAGCCATAAACTCGGCTTCACAACTAGATAAAGCTACGATCTCTTGTTTCGTTGAACACCAAGTTATAGGGCTTTCTCCAAGATAAAAAATGTGGCCGGTTGTGCTCTTTCCATCATCTATGTCGAGATTATGCGAACTGTCGCTGTATCCTTCTAGTTTTACACTAGACATTCGTGAGTACTTGAGTCCAAAGTCACACGTTCCACGCAAATATCGCAACACTTGTTTCAAAGCTGCTCCTTGACACTCTTTAGGCTCCTGCATATATCGGCTAAGAACTCCAACACTGAATGACAAATCTGGCCGAGTGTGAACTAAGTAACGAAGGCAGCCAATGCTCCGCCTGTACTCGGTTGCGTCTATGTCCTTGTCATTGGGTGATCTTGAAAGCTTAGCATTCTGTTCGATCGGCACATGTGTGCGATTGCATGTATCCATACCTGTCTCCTCAAGTATCTTTCTTGCGTACCTATATTGTTTCAGAATGATGCCATTGTTTCCTTGACAAACCTCGAACCCCAAGTAGTATGTTAATAACCAAAGGTCACTCATCTCAAACTTATTAGCCATCTCCCGTTTGAATCCATGTATTAGATCGAGTGACGTACCAGTAATAAGTAAGTCGTCAACATAAACCACTACAACGAGAAGCTCATCATTTTCTTCTCTTCTATAAAGTGAAGGCTCCTTTGTACATCTTGTGAAGTTGAGCCCTCGTAAGATCTGATTTAGCTTGACATTCCAGGCTCTTGGTGCTTGTCGTAAGCCATAAAGAGCCCTTTTCAACTTGTAAACCTTGTTCTCTTGACCTTTCACGACAAAACCTTTGGGTTGTACTACGTATACATCTTCTTTTAACTCACCATGTAAGAATGCCGTCTTAACATCGAGATGGTGAATCTCCCATCCTTTAGAAGCCGCCAATGCAATAATTAAACATATCGTTTCAATACGAGCCACAGGTGCAAATACCTCATCATAATCAACCCCATGTTTCTGCACATATCCTTTAGCAACTAAGCGAGCTTTGTATTTATTAATACTCCCATCCGCATTTCGTTTGAATTTGAACACCCATTTAAGTCCAATGGGTTTCACTCCAGCAGGAAGCTCCACAAGAACCCATGTACCGTTCTATTCTATTGAGAAAATTTCGTCTTTACAAGCTTCTATCCATACGTCTAACTCCTTTGCCTCATCATAGCACCATGGCTCATCATTAAGTGCTAGTAACAGTCGTTCACACTCCACTCCGGCTAATAGAACATAGTCATCAAGATATGCTGGAGTCGTACTGATCCTACTAGACCTTCGTAAAGGTTGGATGTGTTCGGGTTGTTCCTCATCGTCCTCGTAGTGTTCCTCATCATTATGAACTATTTCCTCTTCTTTGTCTTGTATTATCGCTGTATCTCCATCTTCTGTTACAGGTCGTAATGCAATCATGAAGTCCCCGGTGTCAACATGCTCTGTTTCCTCTGTTTCATTCCATCTCCATTCTCGTTCTTCATCAAAACAACGTCACGACTCACTATGATTCGTTTTACGACTGGATCATATAATCGATATGCCTTGGACCCTGGTTCTGTTCCTAAATGGACTAGAACTCTTGATCTATCATCGAGTTTGCGTCTCCCAGCCGACTCTGTTCTTGCATAACAAACACAACCAAAAACTTTCAAGTGTGCAAGGTTAGGCTTTCGAGATCTTAATGCTTCATAAGGAGTCAGACCATCAAGGGATCTAGTTGCAATTCGATTAATTAGTTATGTGGAGTGTCTCACTGCTTCGCCCCAAAAGATGTTTGGAATATGCATATGCTTCAACATGCTTCGTGTCATCTCAAGAAGTGTACGATTTCTTCTCTCCACAACCCCATTCTGTTGAGGAGAGTATGGAGCTGTTAGATGTCTCTTGATTCTGTTATGTTCGCAGTAAGCTTGAAACTCACGAGATAAGAACTCTCCTCCTCTGTCAGTACGAAGGGTTTTTATCTTGCTTCTAGTCTCTTGTTCGGCAATCGTCTTGAATCGTTTGAATTTTTCAAATGCCTCACTCTTGTCTTTTAATAACACTGTCCACATATAACGAGTATGATCGTCTATGAGTACAAAAACATACTTCTTTTGAGCTGGTGTTGGCGGTGAGATTGGACCGCAGAGATCGCCGTGAACGAGTTCAAGTGGGCTAGATGCACGGTATAAAGTCGCTAGAGGGAATGGTTTCCTGGTTTGGAGTGGGGTACCTTGCTGCAATATAAACTCACCTTTGTTGTTGAAGATTTTGTGTTTCTCGCTTCTTCCACCTCTTCTTCTTCTTTCTCATATTGACTCTTTGATCACCAAAGAAATCGGTCATGGATGCACGAGCTTCCTCTTCCTTTACATCTTCCTCACATACCACCACTTCTTTCGCCGGATTTGTTACAAGCAAAGGAACTCGCTCCTTAGAGTCGACATATGATCCTTCACCTCCAACGTAATCACCGGCTGGTTTTGGTCCGCAACTTTTTCTCTTCGCTCAAGCCAATCATTGAGGCGATCTAACTGTTTTAGCCGGTGCTGCCACTCACTCTTTATTTATTTATGCTCTGGACTCGTGCTAAACCTTTTGATCAACCTGAATCTAAGCTCTCCAAGCTATAAAACACGACAGCTCACATACGGTTTCATCGGAGATGAGACCTACATTTGGTACCATGATGAAGTTTCGCGATCTGGGTTTTGTAGCTAGGAGTGCTTAAATTTAGGTTGATCAAAAAGTTCAGCGCGAGGCCAGAGCATGAGAAAATAAAACTGGAAAACGAATATGTTAATTGATGATAACTGTTTACAAGGACTCAAAATCTTGAGAGATTTATAATGGAGTACTCTCACCTCCCCTTTTAACACTTGATTGATCTAAACTCTAGATAACTTTCTCTCTATCCTGAACAAGCTATAAATAGAAGATCTCCATCTCAGCCACACGCAGGTGACGAGGCCTTAAGAGCACATGGGATGTCCTTTACGTGTTATTCTTTATTCCTTAGGGACAGCTGGCACATGATAAGTTCAGCTACCTTCTAGAAGCTCAAAGCCATTTTACTTAATCAATTATGCACTGCTGTATCAATACACGTAACACTCCATTTCGAAGGTTGAAGACCTCTAACATCTGAAGATTAATACACAACAAATCAAAGTATTTTTATTCATAAGAAACATATAATACAAAAGGAAACACAACAGTTCACGGATTGATTAAGAAACAACAAAACTAACAATTTAACAAGTAAATAAAGGTTTACCACAACTTAGACCGCGCAGGAAAGAGTTGAGATGTGTTTAAGCTCTACTCAACGTTCTGACCCGAGAAAACCCATTTGATCCACAATTTCATGTAGATCCTCACTGCCCCAATTTAACGGTGAAGCAACCAAATCCTCCACTTTCACATCCATCTCTGGCTCTAAATGGCCATCTTCCATCATCACATTCATAGCTTCCAAACACTGCCCATCCTTATTAGGCACCAAACTACTTGACTCATTATTTATAGCTGCAGCCAGCAATGTTTCCACATCATCTTTCATCTTGTCAAACTTCCGATCAGGCGACATTCTCTCTTCAATAGTACCCAAGCTTGGACTTGAAGTAAGCCTTCGTTTCCTACCAACATCCGAACCGAACAAGCCCTTCCTCTCTTTGCTCATTAGTGCAAACTGTTGAACAAAGTTTGGATTGTTCAGGGCCTTGGCGAGGAACGTCATCATTTGCTGCTGTTTCTTCTCTGTAACCAGCAGACGCTGCTCCATTTCTGCAACCTGACTCTTGGAGTTATGTTGCTGCTGTCTCAGCCTAACCACCTCAGCTATGAGTACGCTATGGTCCCTCTTCAGCCTCTCTACCTCCCCTTCAAACCCGTATTGCCCAACTTCAACACATGACATACCAGATCCTGATCCTTGCTGACTCACAGTCTGCAAACCCATGTTCCTCCTTCGTTTAATGCTCTTCAAGAGATGCTTTTGCCCCGCCAAAAACCCTTCGTTCGCAAACTCCCATCTGTCCGGATCGATCTTTCTGAACCCCTGCAATACAAGGACAAGTTCCTTCAAAGGTTGAACACGAACAGGGTCCTTAACTTTACTATACGAAACGACTCGGCAGTGAAAGTAGAAAGAAACCAAGATGCCGTTATCTTCTGTGCATTTTGATTTGATTACGACCAGAAGGTATGTATGACGTAAGAAAACAGCAGTTTTTGAGAAACCCATTTAAGTATTGTCGTATGGAAGCACAAAGAACTAACCTTTTAAGCCGAGGACTAACCTTTTAAGAAACCCATCTAAAGAAATTCAAAGTTAAGATTAGAAAACAAAAACAAGAAGCACAGGAGCTAGCGACAAAGGCACTTACATAAGTGTTGAGCTGACGAATGAAGCTTGAGAAATTGCTATGTTTGAAGTAGCGAGGAAGGAGAGTGGTGGAGAATTTGTGAGAATCCCAAACGATGAAGCTGTTACGACCACTGCTCCAAGACACCACCCCGTCTGTCGCCGGATCCTCCACCATGTCGTAAGTCTTTGTTAGAAACGGCGGTGGCCCTGTCTCGTTGAGCCCTTCCATTGGTGTCGGTGACGATGAAGATCCAACAGACGAAGAAGCCGCCGCTGAACCACCGTAGGTCACCGTCTCTTCCTCGAATTCCACTTTTAGGTGTTCCATTTCTAATCCATAGACTGAAGTAAGCAATTTGACTCTGTTTCTCTGTTTCTTCAGGCTTCGTTGGGAAAAAAACGGAAGTAAGAACTTGACATTTGTATATAAATTGAGGAGAAGAAGGTTCTAGACATTTGTATTCAAAGTTCTTTGACATTTGTCTAAGCACGTGGGGTCTCCAGAAACTTCTTCTTCGCTTTAGAGCCTTGTATCGTATCAATGCTTTTGTATTTTGTTTGGGTCAGATGGGCCTTCTCATAGTTTATAAAATACGCTTTGGCCCATTTCCAACGTTACAAGGTCGAGCAATTTACCAATTTTAAACATTTCAAAACAATATAAATGAAAATATATAAAAAAAAAATATTATTTACTCTTTTTATATTTAATAAATTTTATAAGAAATATTTCTACAAATGGTACAATTTTTTTAAAATATAAAAGTTGGCAATTCTCTCAAATAGCATTTTATAAATTTTTGTCACCAAAAGAACTCCCAATGGAGAAAATGAAAAAAAATGTTTCATTAAAGAGCCAAGATGTTGAATCTAAATTCGGTCAACGATATGGTGTGGTAGTAAATATAAAGGATCGAAGAATTTCGTATGAATAGTCAAGAATAACAAGCTCGGAGATTACAAGAACTTAAAGAGATCATCTATCGTCCAAATGAATTATCTTTACAGTTTTCTGGTCGTGGAGATGAGCTCGTTCTAGATAGGAAAGGTCATCTCGAACTTCATGGTGGTAGTTTTCTGGTAGTCGAAGGCAAGCTCTTCCGTAGTAGAGAGGTCGTCTTGGACTTTTGGGGTCTCTCCCCTTTTTCCAATCCCCTCTTTCGAGTGACCTGACACTTTCTTTAATAATGAAAGTACAATCTTGTCTTCTAGTGGAGCCAAAATTTGGTTAATGGGACGAGCTTGATTTTGGGCCTAGCAGTAATGAGCTTTTGTGCTAGGACCATCTCCAACAATAGCCTCCCCCCCACTGTTCGCTAAATGTCAAACTCTGGTGAATTTATATGTTTTTGAGACAAAATCAGATCGGTCTATAAATATTATGTTCTGTCTTTATTGAGACAAAAGACTCGTAACTTTCTTCTTCCTATATAAGTGTTAGGGGTGGCAAGACTTGGTTTGGTTTCTTTGTCTCGAACAAAAAAATATCATCTCTCTCTCTTCCTTCTCTCTCTTTGCCTCCCTTTTTTATTTTTATTATTCCTTTTTAAGGAAAAATGGGACAAGATAAGGTTGAGGTAGTTTTGTGTGGAGGAGAAAAATGGTGGAGATGGAGAGAAGGTGAGGTCGCCGGGTGTTGAGCTGATCGGCGAGGAAAGATTGCGACCGTGGGTGATGACATCTTGGTGGGGAGTGTCGTGCTCGCCGGTTCAAATATGCGACGAGGAGGAGGTATCGAGATGAGTTCGTCGTTAGTGACCACGGGTGATGTCGTCGATGTGGGTGATGTCTTCGATGTGGGTGAGGTCGCCGGTTTCTGCTCACGGCGGGAGGGCGATGGCGAGCTGAAGTCAGGACCTTTGCTCTCTGGTGGAAAAAGGAGACCAACCTTCCAGGATCATGGTGAAACGAGAAGCTTAGATGTGGATATCGTGGATGGGGTGGTGGGAGATCTTGTTGGTTCAACCCTGCGACGAGAAGGTGGAGATGGGTTAGAGACGGCAGCCTCTTTTGTTGGTTAGGAGATGCGGCCGACTACCTCAGTTGAAGGATAAGTGCGACCAGCTCCGTGTACCTGTTCGTTGGTGGATGATGTTGGGCTTATTGGCCGCAGAGACGGGACGGGCGGTGCGAGTGGTGCCGTAAAAGAAGCTATGGTGCTTGCCGATTCTGGCTTATGGGAGAGTAGCGATGAAATGATGTCGACGACCTCGCTTGTTGTTGGTATGAGGTTGTCGTTGATGGAAAAAACGATTGCTTTTGATGGTAGAAAGATGCGACCAGATACGCCTTCCGTATCATCGATGATCGTTTGCGGAGAGGAAGTAAACTTTTATGTCGAGAAATCATTTTTGGGTGGAGAGATTATCACTTTGTGGTTGTCGGTGATACCCGAGGTCGCTATGTTGGGGCTGTCTGTGATGATTCATGAATCGGAGTCCGTGAAAATGAGGTTAGATGCTCCTTTGGATGGTGAAGACGAGGTGTTGAGCGTTGATTGTGAGGTTGCAACGAAAGATTCTACATTTGACGGTTTGAACGCGGAGAGCTCTTCGTCGTCGCCTGGTTCTTCTAGCGGAGATTCTGAAACTTCGTCGTTGAATGAGGGTAGGAATTATTCATTGGAGCATTAACTTGATGCCATATCCAAAGAATAAATTGATGTTGTTACCGTGGATGGTGAGGGGGCTGCTGTTACCGTGGATGGTGAGGGGGCTGATGTTACCATCACTGCGGTAGACGAGGTTGTTGGTGCTACCCGGGAGAGTGTGGTCGCGGCCGGTGATGAAGGTGAGGAAGTTACGGCTGGTGAAGATGGTGAGGTTGCGGTCGGTGGTGAAATTGGCGAGATCACATCTAAGGCGGGTGAAGATTTTTTTACTCATGAAGATAATGACATTTTATCATAGATGATTATAATGATTTTGCCAAGGGAGCTGGCTCTGTTTCTGCGATCGATACTTCTGGGTCTATGCATGGTCGTGGGAAAAGTCTATCGGTGGTGCAGAGAGCGTTGCAATGTGGTAGTCCGGGTGGCTCTTCTGCTGCTCATGCGAAGTAAGAGGTCGCGAAGCTGGTACTTCCTAGGCACCCTGTTTTTCCGTCTCTGTCTTGGGTAAGTCAGGATACTCTTGATTGGATTGCGGCTCATTGTTGTCGTGATGGATTTCTAGAGATGTGTCTTTCTGATACTTCGGAACGTCCGTGTACAACTCCTCTTGAATGGATATGTGTGTATGAATCCTGGATTGTTGATTATCATCTTTGGTTTCCTCTTCCTGAGTTTCTGTTGGAATGTTTTGATAACGCGATGGATGAGTGTGACGACGAGCGGAGAGCTTTCCATGGTGGAGAAGGGCTGGAGGTTGTTCCCTTGGCTTCTGGCCTGAGGTTGTCCTTGGTTGGTTCATCTTTCGAAGCAGTATGCAAAGCTCGTCAAGATGCCGATGGTGTTTCCGGGGGATTGAGAGCTCGTTTTTGTTGAATGATGAATAGTAAACAATACTAGAAAACTTTGGGATTGCCAAGTGGTGAAGTGATGAGCTAAATCTTATTTGACCGCTGAGCCATGAGGTGAGATTGACGATCTTAGAGGGACGGTCGCGAAAGCAATTGGAAGAGATGTGTTAAAGATTTTTTTATTGAGATCAGAAAGGTCATCTAGTGGAGGAAGACCGATATCGAGGTCATCTGTTGATAGGTTGGTGAGGCTTTCAAGGTGGACAAGATGAAATGGTCGTTGAGGTGAACAAGGTGAGATGGTCGTCGAGGTGGAAGAGGTGATACGGTCGTCGAGGTGGACAAGGTGGAAAGGTCGTCGATGTGGAAGAGATGTGATGGTAGTCGAGGAGGACATAGTGACATGGTCGTCGAGGTGGACGAGGTGATATCCTCGTCGAGGTGGACATGCTGAGATATTCTTCGAGGTGTACAATATGAGATAGTCTTTGAGGTGTACGAGCTGAGATAGTCGTCGAGGTGTGACGATGTGAATTTGCTAGGTGGTAAGATTGTTGATGGAGAGGTCAACAAGATGAGATCCTCTAGATGAGATTGTCGTCGAGGTGGATAAGGTGAAATCATCGTCTAGTTTGGATCGTCGCCGAGGTGAGATCTCCATTTCTAGCTCCTCGCTGTCACTTTATCGTTTTGACGAGCATGGGCACGTCGTAGTTGTGTTTGATAATCATGAGTGCGTTATTGTCGTGAGAAGTTTTTTTCATGAGAATGCGCTTTGGGATTTATGATATGGTCACCGGGAATGTGATCGTCGAAACGAGGTCGCCAAGTAGTCAATGATCTCTAATTTTTTTTTTGTATATTTTGCAAAATGTACAATTGTGAGCGCGGAAGTGCAACACTTTTAAAAGCGGATCCCATATTTCGTTTGCAAAATTTCTTGAAGTGTGAGCCCAGAGCTGCAGGACTTGGGAATGGATCCCCTATCTCTTTGCGAAATGTATAAGGGTGAGCGTGGAGCCGTAGCACTTGAGAACGGATCTCGTAGTTTGTCTGAAAAGTCTTGAGGTGTGAGCGTGGAGCTGCAACACTTTGGAAATAGATCCCGTATCTCTTTGCAAAATATATAAGTGCAAGAATGGATCTCGTATTTCATTTGCAAAGACTTGAATTGTGAGTGCGGATCTGCAGCACTTTAGGAACGGATCTCGTATCTTGTTGCGAAATGTATAAGTGTGAGCGTGGAGCTGCAGCACTTTCAGAACAGATCCTGTATCTTTTTGCGAAATGTATAAGTGTGAGCGTGAAGCTTCAGCACTAGAGAACGAATCCCATATTTCGTTTGCAAAGTCTTGAAGTGTGAGTGCGGAGCTGCAGCACTTTAGGAACGGATCCCATATCTCTTTGCGAAATGTATAAGTGTGAACACAGAGCTGCAACACTTTGGGAACTGATCGCGTATCTCTTTGTGAAATGTATAAGTGTTAGCGCGGAGCTGCAGCACTAGAATATGGATCTCGTATTTGTTTGCAAAATATTGAAGTGTGACTGCGGAGCTGCAGCATTTGGGAACGGATCCCATATATCTTTGTGAGATGTATAAGTGTGAGCGCGGAGCTGCAGCACTAGAAAAAAAGATCTCGTATTTCGTTTGCAAAGTCTTGAAGTGTGAGCGCAGAGCTGAAGCACTTTGGAAACAGATCTCGTATCTTTTTTCCAAATGTATATGTGTGAACGCGGAGCTGCAGCACTAGAGAACGGATCTCTTATTTCATTTGACAAGTCTTGAAGTGTGAGCGCGGAGTTGCAGCACTAGAGAACGAATCTCGTATTTTGTTTGTAAAGTATTGAAGTGTGAGCGGAGCTGCAGCACTTTAGGACCGGATCCCGTCTCTTTGCGAATTGTATAAGTGTGAGCGCGGAGCTGCAACACTAGAGAATGGATCTTGTATTTCATTTACAAAGTCTTGAAGTGTGAGCGCGGACCTGCAACACTTTGAAAACTGATTTTGTATCTCTTTGCCAAATGAATAAGTGTGAGCACGGAGGTGCAGCACTTGAGAACGGATCTCGTATTTTGTTTGCAAAGTTTTGAAGTGTGAGCGCGGAGCTGCAGTACTTGGAAGAGATCCTGTATAAAATCAGCCGTAGAGCTTTGTTCATCTTCTGTTATTTGATCATCACACAATTATTGTCTGATAGTCGCATGGTTGGTGACTCATTAAGCTTATTTTTGGCTGTGAAGAAGTTTCGAGATTTTGTCGACTGGTGGAGAGGATATGGAGTGAGATCAGAAGCTAATTTGAGGTCACCATTTTGTGTAAAATCATCATGCATTGAACCAAGGTCATCGGTGGTGGATATCGTTGTTGTGTGCAAACAGGTAAGATTGACGCCGTATGGAGATTAGGCGAGATCGTCATAGTGTGGAGAGCATGAGCGAGGTCATCATTTTTTGGAGATCAGGCAAGGTCATCACCAAGCGGATATCATTGTCATTGTGAGGAGATCATCCTCATTGTGTGGAGATCAAGTGAGGTCGTGTCCGTGTGGAGATCTTCATCATGTGGTAGTGTGAGGTTGTCGATGGTACCCGAGGTAATTGATAGTCTTGAGGTAGTCGATAGTACCGAGGTAGTCTATGGTACCGAGGTTGAGGATGCTTGCGAGATCGTTGGTGGTTTTCTAATGTAGTTGATGGTTGCGAGTTTATCGTTTGTACCGAGGTAGTCAGTTTCTATGGACAAAACGTTATCGTCACCGCTCTTCCTAAATGGTAGGTCATTACTACTCTGGAAGAGAAGCTGAGGTTGTCGGTAACTAAGATTATGAATGAGCAGCTGTTGAGGTCATCGACGTCAAGATGTCATCGTGAATTTAAGGAATGTGTTGAACCATGGTCGTCGCTTATTCTGAGAGAACAATAGAGGTCATCTTTACAGCTGGTTAGGTCGTTGTTTTTTTTGGACGAGCACGTAAACTATTTGCGACGAGCATATGGACGCGCTGATATGAAGAGCTGGTGGAAGCTGCTGCTGGCGACGAGCAAGCGGACGCTGATGCTGGGGACGACCAGGCAGATGTTGCTGCTGGCGATGAGCAGGAGGACGCTTCTGCTGGCGACGAGCAGGCTAATGCTGCTTCTGGTGACAAGCATGTGGACACTACTGGCGACAAACAGGTGGACACTTCTTCTGAGGACGAGTAGGCGGACACTGCTGTTGACGAGCAGGAAAATGCTGATGCTGGCGACGAGCAGGCAGATGCTGATGCTGGCGACAAGCAGGCAAA
This sequence comes from Moricandia arvensis, assembly GCA_905132765.1. Classification (NCBI taxonomy): domain Eukaryota; kingdom Viridiplantae; phylum Streptophyta; class Magnoliopsida; order Brassicales; family Brassicaceae; genus Moricandia; species Moricandia arvensis. The sequence continues at coordinate 29,464 of CAJHQP010003456.1, forward strand.
CATTGATGTTGGCGATGAGCAGGTTGACGTTGTTGCTGGCGACTAGTAGGTGGACGCTGCTGGCGACGAACAGATGGTCGCTGCTGGCGACGAACAGATTGTCGCTGCTGGCAACGAGCAGATGGTCGCTGCTGTTGGCAACAAATAGGTGTACTCTGCTGGCGACAAGCAGATGGTCACTGCTGGCGACAAGCAGATGGTCGCTGCTGGCAACAAGCAGGTGGTTGCTGGTGGCGACGAGCAGATGGTCGATGCTGTTCCTAACAAGTAGGTAGACGTTTCTGGCGACGCGCAGATGATCAATGCTGTTGGCAACAAGCAGGTGGTTGTTGCTGGTGACGAGCAGGTGGCCGCTGCTGGCGACGAGTAGGTGGTCGCTGCTATTGGTGACAAGTAGGAAGACGCTGCTGGCGACGAGCAGGTGACAGCTGCTGATGGCGACGAGCAGGTGACAGCTGCTGATGGCGACGAGCAGGTAATAGCAGCTGCTGGCGACAAGTAGGAGTACGCTGCTGGCGACAAGTAGGTGGACGCTGCTGGCGACAAGTAGATGGACGCTGCTGGCGACATGAAGAAATCATGGATCCCTAAAACATGGTTCCCAAAATTATGGACCTTGTTTATGGGAGCTCATGAATTCATGGATCCTTAAAACATGGTTCCCAAAATCATGGACCTTGTTTATGGGAGTTCATGAATTCATGGACCTTGTTTATGGAAGATGTCTTTTGTATTCTCTATATATTACAATGTATTTGCAAAGAAATGTATCAAGGAAATAAGTTTCTCTCCTTCTTATTCTTATTTGTTCTTGAGTGTTCTTGAGTGTTCTTGAGTGTTCTTGAGTGTTCTTGAGTGTTCATACTCTTTCTCTTCATAAATCATCAATTGTAACATGGTATCAGAGCTTTAAGCTCCTACTTCATTCCGCAAACCTTCTCTATCCTTCTCTTTTATTCAGCAAAGCTTTTATGTTATTCTCATTCCGCAAATCATAAAAATGGAGAAGGAAAACATAATTTCCGTGACCCTTGAGGGTCCTAATTATCTCTCATGGTCAAGAGTGGCCAGAATCACCTTGGATGTCATGGACTTTGGGACAGCCATATCATGAAGGCTGGAACTTCAAAGAGGATGGCTGAAGAAGATAGATACGTGAACAACCACAACCAATGGGTTCAAGAAGACCAACAAGCTCTGGCTCTCATCTGTAACTCCTTGTCAAAACCAATCCTGAAGACCAATTCTCACATCAAAACCGCCAAGAGACTATGGGAGAGTCTTCAAACCGCTTATGGGTGTTTATGGGAGAGTCTCCAAACCATCTATGAGAATGACCGGTTCCTCAGCTTTCTCCTACACCTAGACTCATCATTCAACACACTGATAAATAATTTCTTTACTGGAAGAAAGATTTCATGCCTAGATGATGGTGATCCTCTCAAAGGCCAGCCGGATAAATGTAAACCCAAGGAGCAGCAAGCAATTCAAGGGAGAACCATGTATTCTGCTCACATGGGTGATTCAACTGAAGACATGTGGAGAAATCAAGTTGGTACAACCTCATCTGATGATTTTGTGACCAGAAAAGACGCCAATTCCTTTATCTGGAGCACTGTCTTGGCTCTCATTGCTTCCAAGAAGGCTGGTACACATTCTCTTGACTCTAAACCTATCATAATAGATTCAGGAGCAAGCCATCACATGATTTGTGATAGGAACTTGATTAGTAATATCCAGCCTGCCGTTGGGAATGTAGTCATAGCAAATGGTGATAAGGTGAAGATAGAAGGGATAGGGAATCTTAAAGTGTTTGATAAGGAATCTACTGCCTTGTATATGCCTGGATTTTCATCTAACTTGTTATCAGTAAGAAGGGCTACGATTGATTTGGGCTGCCAAGTTGTGTTCAGACCAGATGAAGTTGAGTTTCAAGACCTGAAGACAGTAAAGGTCATTGGAAAAGGGCACAACCATCAGCAGATGTATCATCTTGAGAGGAATATGGTGCCAGAATCATTTATGCCTCACTGCCTGGCTAGCACCGTTAATGGCGCTGAGAACACAATATGGCATGCCAGATTGGGACATCCCCATACAAGAGCTCTAAACCTGATATTCCCTGGAGTGGTGTCTAAGAATGAAGAGTGTGAAGCCTGCATATTGGGGAAGCATTGTAGGACAGTCTTTCCACGGTCTGGCACCACCTATGAGAGTTGCTTTGACTTGGTTCACTCTGATGTATGGACGGCTCCATGTGTGTCAAGGGAGAATCACAAATACTTTGTCACCTTCATTGATGAAAAATCCAAATACACTTGGTTGACACTGATTCAGTCCAAGGATAGGGTGTTAGACGCCTTCAAGAATTTCCAAGCTCATGTCTCCAACCACTTCAATGCCAAGCTGAAGATCCTCAGATCAGACAATGGTGGAGAATACACAAGTCATGCATTCAAACAGTACCTGGCTCAACATGGAATTATTCATCAAACAAGCTGTCCATATACTCCTCAACAAAACGGAGTTGCTGAAAGGAAGAACAGACACCTAATGGAGGTAGCCAGATCAATGATGTTCCACACCAATGTTCCAAAAAGATTCTGGAGTGATGCGGTGGTGACTGCTACTTATCTGATCAATAGGACTCCAACTCAAGTCCTCAAAGATCTATCACCGTTTGAAGTCCTTAACCAGACCAAGCCAGCTTTGGACCACTTACGGGTGTTTGGATGTCTCTGCTTTGTACTGATACCAGGGGAGCAGAGAAACAAACTGGATGCCAGGAGCACAAAAGCGATGTTCATTGGCTACTCTCCAACACAAAAGGGGTATAAGTGCTATGATCCAGTAGCCAGAAAAGTTTTAATATCAAGGGATGTGAAGTTTGTGGAAACAAAGGGATATTATGAGGTGAAGAATTGGGATGATCTGAGGGACTTACCGCAATCAGAAAGAGCCACAAACCTCAGAATCATTTTGGGGAACTTCGGCATTGGCATGTCTCCAGCAACTCAAGAAACAAGAAGGTATATCCCTGAAGCTACTGCACCTGTTCCAGAAGCTGTAGTTGAAGAAGATGTGATTAATGAAAATGAAAAAATTGTCCATCCTGACCCTGAAAGGGGGAATCAACAAGAAGCTCATGATCAGGATGAGACCAAATCAGAATCAGTTCCTGAGACTCAAGATCAAGTTCCAGAAGAAACAAATGAGGCAGCACCTGATCAGATACAGCCTTTGCGAAGGAGCACAAGAATCAGGCAACCGAAAGTCTACTTCAATGCTAAAGCTGTGGCACATCCAGTGAGTGCAGTATGCTCGCTTGCTCAATATCCAGAAGAACATCAAGTCTTCATTGGAGAATTGGATCAAGAGTACATCCCAAACACCTATGAAGAGGCAATGCAAGACAAAGAATGGAGAGAGTCTGTTGAAGAAGAGATCAATGCCATGATCAAGAACAACACCTGGTATGAGACTGAGCTTCCAAGAGGAAAGAAAGCCGTGACCAGCAGACTCTTGCATACCATCAAGTATCTTGCAAATGGAAAGCCAGAAAGGAAGAAAACCAGACTGGTAGCAAGAGGATACACACAAGTGTATGGAGAAGATTATCTAGACACATTTGCACCAGTGGGGAAGCTTCATACAATCCGGATACTCATCTCATTGGCAGTGAACCTAGAGTGGGATCTTTGGCAAATGGATGTAAAGAATGCTTTTCTACAAGGTGAACTAGAAGATGAAGTGTACATGAGACCACCTCCGGGAATGAAAGAGATGGTAAAGCCAGGAAATGTCCTCAGACTCAGAAAGGCGATCTATGGCTTGAAGCAATCACCAAGAGCTTGGTACCACAAACTAAGCACTACATTGAATGGAAGAGGATTTGTGAAGTCTCAAGCGGATCACACACTCTTCACTCTCACCAGCAAGTCCGGGATTATTGTGATCCTAGTCTATGTGGACGATATCATCATTACTGGTAGTGACAAGGAGGGGATCAGTGCCACCAAGACATTCCTCAAGACCGCATTTGACATCAAGGATCTAGGTGAACTGAAGTACTTCCTCGGTGTTGAGATGTGCAGATCAAAGGAGGGGTTGTTCATGTCCCAAAGAAAATATACTTTGGATATTCTAAAGGAGGCAGGAGATCTTGGAAGAAGACAAGCCAAGACACCACTGGAAGAAGGCTACAAGACACTGCGAGAGGGGGAGTATGAAGATACTCCATTTGAAGATGTCAAGCAATATAGGAGAATTGTTGGAAAGCTGATCTATCTAACCATTACCCGGCCAGATGTTTGTTTTGCAGTAAATCAGGTGAGCCAGCACATGCAAAATCCCAAGGTTCATCACTGGAACATGGTGGAGAGAATCCTAAGATACTTAAGGGAGGCTCCGGGTCAAGGCGTATGGATGGCTTGCAACAGAAACACTGAGGTTGTTGGATACTGTGATGCAGATTGGGCTGGAGACAGAACAGACAGAAGATCAACTACCGGCTATTGCACATTCATTGGAGGAAATTTGGTTACATGGAAGAGTAAGAAGCAGAAGGTTGTGTCTTGCTCAAGTGCAGAAGCAGAGTACAGATCAATGAGGAAATTAACCAGTGAACTCATCTGGATAAAGAGTCTTCTAGGCGACTTGGGGATTGAGATCACCAACCCCATGACCATGCATTGTGACAACCAAGCCGCAATACACATTGCGTCCAATTCAGTCTTCCATGAGAGGACAAAACACATAGAAGTAGACTGCCACAAGGTAAGACAAGCAGTAGAGCAGCAAGTGATCCTCCCATGCTACACAAGGAGTGAAGATCAACTGGCGGACATCTTCACCAAGGCGGCCAGCAGCAAAGTTTGTGAGTCCATTCTTCCAAGACTAGGACTCATAAACCTTCCATGTCAGTGATCCCCTCACCATGGAGTGTTCTACTCTTTTTCCTTTGCTTGGTTTTTATCCCAAGTGGTTTTTTTTCAAGTAAAGGTTTTAATGAGGGAATACTTCATGGCCTTCCAAGCTTGACTTGTTTCATATGGTCAAGCTTGAGGGGGAGTGTTGACATGAAGAAATCATGGATCCCTAAAACATGGTTCCCAAAATTATGGACCTTGTTTATGGGAGCTCATGAATTCATGGATCCTTAAAACATGGTTCCCAAAATCATGGACCTTGTTTATGGGAGTTCATGAATTCATGGACCTTGTTTATGGAAGATGTCTTTTGTATTCTCTATATATTACAATGTATTTGCAAAGAAATGTATCAAGGAAATAAGTTTCTCTCCTTCTTATTCTTATTTGTTCTTGAGTGTTCTTGAGTGTTCTTGAGTGTTCTTGAGTGTTCTTGAGTGTTCATACTCTTTCTCTTCATAAATCATCAATTCTAACAGTAGGAAGACGCTGCTGGCGACGAGCAGGTGACAGCTGCTGATGGCGACGAGCAGGTGACAGCTGCTGATGGCGACGAGCAGGTAATAGCAGCTGCTGGCGACAAGTAGGAGTACGCTGCTGGCGACAAGTAGGTGGACGCTGCTGGCGACAAGTAGATGGACGCTGCTGGCGACGAGCAGATGATCGCTGCCAGCAACGAGTAGGTGGACGCTGCTAGCGAATGAGTAGGTGGACACTGCTGGCGACGAGCAGGTGGACGCTGGTGGCGACGAACATGGAGATGTCTAGCTGGTTGGATTGTGTTGTCCCGTGCTAGGTGGTTGTGTTGAAACTGAGACCGCCACATCTATCCTCCATTGGTTGCACACATAAGTTGCGATCTCCGCATAAGTCTCCCTGATGATTGGTTGTACCGAGGTCGCCATTGAAGATAAGACATTGGTGGCTCGAGCTCATCGACGCAGACTTAACGTTGATAGCTGGTTGGCTCGAAGTCGTTTCCACTACCGTTTTTTTCCTGGTTGGTTGGTCCAAGTTCGTCAACATAAACAAAACGCTTTTGGCCAGTAGGCCCGAGATCGGCGCCATGGGCATGACGTCGTCGGCTTGCTGGTCCAAGTTTGTCGCCACTAACGTTGCGTTTCTGGCTGGTTGGCCTTAGGTCATCGTGGTTGCCATGCTCGTCATTCCCCAGTTGTTGGTGATTGCGGAAACTAGGGTTTTCATTTGTGGTGTGGGTTATGTGATCGCCAAGCTTTCTTGAAGTAGAGATAATTCTCCGGTCTCACGGTGGGCGCCAATTGTTGAATCCATATTCGATCAATGATTTAGCGTGGTTGTAAATATAAAGGATCAAAGAATTTTGTTTAATAGTCAAGAATAACAAGCTCCGAGATTACAAGAACTTAAAGAGATCGTCTGAATAAACTATCTTTACAAGTTTCCTAGTCGTCGGAGACGAGCTCGCCTTAGATAGGAAAGGTCGTCTCGGACTTCTGGTGCTAGTCGAAGGCGAGCTCGTCCGGTGTAGAGGGATCCTCTTAGACTTTTGTAGTCTCTTCCTTTTTCCAGTCTCTTCTTTCGAATGACATGACACCTCTTTTTATAGTGAAAGTACAATCTTGTCTTCTAGTAGAGCTATCATTTGGTTAATGGGCCGAGCCTGATTTTGGGCCTAGCAGTTAATGAGCCTTTGTGCTAGGCACATCTCCAACACAAGAGATCGTTATTCTATTGTTTAATAGATATATAAATATAAATAAATAATTAAAAAAATTCAAGCACACAATAATGTTTTTGGTACTTTCGAATTATATGTTTTCGAATTTAAAAATATTCATAATTAATTTTTACAAATTATGTTTTTCAAATTTTATTTTTAAAATTCAAAAAGGATTTTGAAACTATTTTTAAAATATTTATTTAGATATTTTAATATTTATTTATTATTTAAAATTTAAAATTTCATACCCAAAACTCACCCCTAAGTCTAATCCGTAGTTTAGTTTATTAGTACTATGAATATAAATATATATTTATCCATTAATTAAATCTCTTCAATCATTTTATTTCTTCTGAGCTCTTTCGGAGAAAAAAAGTAAAACATGATATCCTAGAGAATTTTTTTTTAAGAAAAATTAATACTCGCATTCTTTTTTTATGCCAGAACTTAAAACATGAATCTATTAACTTAGCCATAAGAGTTTGATCAAACCAATTATCTAGAAGAAATTTCAAAAAAAATCAACCACTAAGGATGAAACAAATGATCAGACTATGAAAACTTTTAGGACAATATCTAAACAAAAATATATTCAACTGTTAATTTATCAATGAACATTAGTATAAATCAATGTTCAAAAAATTATTAGGTGGTAACGAGGCGTGTTTTGAGGCAAGAATTTGATGTTAATGAATTATTGATTTCCTTTCTATATATTTTAGTTTTTGGCTTTAATAAAAATATATTTTGATAATTTATTGCATAGATGAAAAAATTGTGAATTTTTACTAATATTATTCCTTAACTTAATAAATTTAGATCGATTTAAACTAATGTAAATCAAATTAAAATACTTTATTGATTTAAAATAGTTTAAAATAATTTAAATTATATATATTAGATTTTAATAAAATCGTGGGATATGCGATGAATTTGTTACCTAGGTAGAGCCTAGACAATTTCTAGAATCATATTATAAATACATGTTAGTATTTTCTAATCTGCTAAGTATCGTTAAATAGTATCTCAAATATCGTATTAGTATATATTTCAGTGTCCAATACCCCTTTTAAGTTGGTGGTACTAAAATGTACAAATTTGATAACAATCAACTTAGATCATTTCAACGATTTTACTCTATTTTTTTCTAAATTAAAGTTATTTTATAATAGATGTTGTTGTTATTCCAACACTAATCTATTTTAGAGTGAAGAATAGAGTGAAACAAAAATAAATAATTTATCCTATTATAGAATAAAAAGTAAAATATCATTAAAAAAGTATTACTCTAGACTTTATTTTAACGTGAAAAATAAAGTGGGTCCTTGATATGTTTAGACCATTCTTTTGGAAATCGTAATTTGCAGCTATATGCATATTAGCTATAAAGAAACATAATGATAATTGTTGTGAATTAAGAGAAGAAGAAGAAGTATTTCGTGGATGCTTTCTTATTATTGATTTCATACATAAAGCTTACAAGGGGATTCCTTTATATAAGGATTACAAGATAAGTACAAACTCTATAAGATAAGGATAAACATAACATAGGATAAGCACTAAATATTATCTATGTATATCCAAACCTAAACCAAGTCTATCTAGGATTATATAGACTAAACCTATTTGCCATAGGTTTAGTAAACCCATCGCCCGTAGGTTTATGGTCGGTCCGCGGTCGGTCCGGTACGGTTTGGTACGGTTTGGTATGGTGCCTCATTAAAACCTCTCCTGAAAAGCCCCAAAACCCAATGTGGTAAAAAGAGGAAACCAAAGACAGGACAAAAGAGTACAACACACACTACTCCCCCTGATTTGTACATCCTTGAATGTTGCTGATGTAGTAGCTCTTTGTCTCGTAATGCTTCAGACTTCTTATGTCTTCTGAAACTTCATTTGATACTCGTATAAGATGTGTATCTTTATGTTATGGTCGGATGATTTGGTTCTATGATCTTCGACCAAAATATACACATGATCACACATTTGTGATTCCATATGGATGGACATCAAGACTTCTTGTCTTGGATATGGTGAACCATCGACCATCAACCATTACATTCCTTATTTGAATGGTTTCTTGTTCCATGGTTGGACATACTATGTTCTATGGACCACAGATGGTTCTTTATTAATACATCCCGCAATGTATTCATATATGATTATTTTTACCATCGACCATGCCTTAACTTTAATCACATTTAGATCATGACTTACAACTCATGTATATACTGACTGAACTCTGGCTTTCCTTTTCGGTGCCATGATCCATATGGGCCTATCTATATTGGTCTTCGATCATACTAGGTTCTCGTCGGATGAGTATCGACCAAAAACACATTCATGAACTCTATGGTCTGATCATGTACTACTTGTAACCCAAAGTTACAATCCTTATGATCTGGTACATTATTCCCTTATGAATATATGTAGACCGTATATGCCAATGGCTTATCCATTATAGTCGATCTTTCTTTTGTTATCATTTATCGATCTATGTTGTGTTATAGACTTCTTTTATACACGTTCATGATTGTTTAATATATTTCAGTCCGAGGTTACTGCCATGATATGGTCATGGTCGGCATAGACCAGATGGCTTGCCACGGCCATCCTCCATCTTTTATATGTCTAGGGCGTGCTGTTCGTACATACACACGTCCATGGCTTATTTCATGGTCTGTTCTAAACAAAGACCTGAACCATTTAACTTTTCTATGGATTGGTTCAATATAAACACAAAGAACTTCTCTTGTAAGAGAATACTTATATATACATGGACTGATAGTTCTTTTAGAACTCTTTACTAAGTATCACTTAGTCTATTATTTAATATACAACTGCTTTCTTCAGTCCATAAACAGCTAGGAACAATGTTGTTCTTGAGAACTTCTTTTCTCATCTTTCTGTGGTACCTTTCTTATTATCTATCCAGTGAACCATATGCTACCCATGACATCTTTATATGTCAATATGTTTCTTATAACCAGACCTTATGAACTTCTATTCATAGACTTTACTATATTTCAAGATTATATGGTAGCATCCACCACATAGGAGTATATCTCCTTATCGTCTGTTCCTTAGTCTCTGTGAGTCTCCTTGTGTAACAAGCTATGCTTGAATTACTTAAGTAGGAACATGAGCACCTTTAAGGCCACGTGGTCACGTCCTATCTCTCACGATTTTCTTATTCTCACAAGACCTATTTATCACTGGTTTATCTGATGGCGTTTCTTATATATGGTCAATACGCCTAATCTCTATACTTTAACCCCACGACCTTCTTATGGTCTTAACCTTTATGAATACTCTTACGTGGGTGTATGATCCTCGCATTATCTTATGTTCAATTGTTGTGCTACTTATTTTGCGCATTTTTATCATTTGGTACCAATACACTTTCTGTGTTCCATTCCAATCCAGACATAACATAGTTGATTGCAATCTTATGACCTTTAATACTATGGTGTTTTGGCGTCCTAAATCACCTTCAATATCATGGGTTTTGGCGTCCCAAATCCCATTGTATGGTATCATATATTGTGGTCGACCATTTTTCTATGTCTGTGATGGTTTCCATGGTACTCGGATCTATTATCATTTTATGCACCATTTCTTTTCTTTCTGAGTTTCTTATCTTATGGAACTCATTGGTCTATCTTGTATAGACTCAGTAGCAACTCTGTTATGTCTCTTCTAGGACACTGAACTTGTGGTGCAAGCTGGTTTATATATACATGACTTAGTCATTTAGGGTCAATGTGTCTTGGCATCTGATTAGCTAGCTTTGCATAATCTTTATTTCTTTTGGACGTCTTAAATCATTTCCTAGTCCGAGGATCTTGCCAAGATCATAATGGTTTATACCATTTCTATTTCTCTTTACCAGCTTATAGCTTTCTCCTTTTAGTAATGTTGGATAATCAGATTACTATCAATCATGTAATCTGCGTACCTGGCCACAATCTGAAAACCTATATTTTGGCCCAAGGTTCCTTTATAAACTTGTGGAGAAAATATTCTTATCCAACATATATTCCCAATTCTCAATCCTCTTTATTAGGTTCCATCTTATATGGCACATATGTCTGTGGTGGTTTATCCAGATTTCTTAACATGGTATATTTCTGGTTCATGACCCTTAATCATTTTGAGATGGGAATATCTATGCTCACTTATATGCCCTGATGCATATTAATCTTATACATGTAAATTCATATTGTCCCTTGATCTTTGGACCTTTATAGGTCGTGATCCATGTCATGAGTGTACTGTGGTCAGGTCCTGTATGTATGTGGTACGATCTGGTATGACCGTGGTACGTCTGGTTCACTCTCGACCATATCCATGTTTGGCAACATGGTGAACCGTGGATGAACCATGGGTGAACCGTGGATGAACCATGGGTGAACCATGGATACTCCATGGTCAACGACAAATGACCCATGGGTAGGCCATGGTCCACATATTTGTAATATGTTCATGGATCATGGTTTATCCTTTACCGGTCTCGACCATGGTTGAACCGCCTACACCATCCACGGATTTGTAATATGTTCATGGATAATGGTTTATCCTTTCTCCCCCTCATGGACATAATCTAATCACGTGGTACTTTGGACATTATAGCCTAATGAGTATCCCTTGTTCACATGTTACACAACGTGAGATTTTATGAATAACTCTTTGTGCCTTTGCAATATTATTCTTTGCATCAAGTTTAGATTTGGATGGCTAATTTTATCATGCCATAAAGTGTTTAAATTTCGTGGGTCAACCTTTGGGGTTACCATTTCATTTGCCTTTATCATATTGATCTTTACACTACAAGAAACACACAAGTTTTACTAGGACGATGTTTCCTAGTAATTTCCTAGTAAAGGACACTTTACTAGGAAATTACGAGGAAACGCGCTTCGTCGTGAATCGTTCATCGTAAAGACTTTTTCCTTGTAATTTCCTAGTTAATTTACGAGGAAAACTTTTCCTCGTAAAAGCGTGGATAACACTTTCCTCGTAATGTCCTCGTAAGCCTTCCTCGTAAGGTCGTAGTTACATTTTTCCTCGTAAAGGCGTCGTAAAGTTTTACGAGGAATTTACTTCGAAATTTTACGAGGACCTTACTTCGAGTAGTTTACTAGGAATTTACTTCGATATTATACGAGGACCTTACTTCGAAGATTTTACTAGGAATTTACCTTGAAATGTTTTTTCCCTATTAAAAAAATAACAATTAAAATAAATATAAATAATATATTTTTTGAAAATTAAAGAATTAAAATTATAAATTAAAAAAGAAATAAAAAATATTTTATATATAACTAAATATTTAAGTTTTAAATTCATAATATACAATTAAAAAGAAAAAAAACTAAATTACGGATGCTGCTCGTTAAATTGACGAACGAAGTCATCCCGGAACTCCCCCTCGTCCATGTTGCTCGTCGACGGTTGTGACTGTGACAGTGGATGATGTTGGGTTGGAAGCCCTCCGTTTTCCCGTCTGACACGCAACATCTCCGCCACTACCGGGTTTCCGACCGCCAAAACGTTCAGGATCTCGGAGAGAGAACTCACATAAGATTGCGTCGCCTCCAACTCCGTACGCAGCTGAAAAGTGACATCGTGCTGTTCCTGAGCATAAGACAATGTCGGCTGCCGGACATCGTTAACGGAACCAATCCCAACGATACGTCCCTTTTTCCTAGGGGCGACCGTTAAATAAAAAGATTGATTAATAACATTAAGAAACTAAATTAAATAAATAATAAAAATTAATAGAAAAACAAATTAATTATTTACCTCCTCGTAAATCTTATTTACTTCAGGAGTGGATAATATGGACGGGTGTCTCAGACTGCTGAGTCAGCTGGGTCTGGCGGTGGTCACCCGAGCAGCAACCTCGTTGTAGATCCGCTCGGATCTAGGATCAACAAAATGCCCAGCCTTGTTCCGGTGGTCCTCTCGTAAAGCTCTTTCAGAGATGGAAGAGCTCCCCTCTCTTTAGCCTATAAAAAATAATTTAAAAAATTAATTATTAATTAGAAAAATATAAATAGATTAAAAAAACATTAATTAGTTATTAAATTATTAATTTAATTACCATGTCTAGACGGATTCCGCATGAGGTTTCGACCCCTGGTGTGAAGTATCTTGGTGTTGCCATGCTCGTCTTTTGTCATGCGGTTCTCGGAGTTTATGTTGGAGGTTCTGATTGAGTCCGGCAACCCCCAATAACTGATGAGGCCATCCCACACCGTCAATGTGAGGCAATCGGGTTTCTCTGCCTCATAACCATCACCTGAAAAAAAATATTTTAAAAATTATTTGAAGTCAATGATATAAACTGTATTAAATTTTGAAATATACCTGATAATTGCTCTTCCAGTTGTAGACCATGTCGAGCAATCGCGCTTTTGCCTTCGCCTCAAACTCCTTCTTCACCCGCTGGTGAATCCCTATGGACCAACGATATTTTTGCTGTAACAAGAAATATTAAATTAATTAGTTCAATAATATTAAAATTTATAAATAGTTTAAAATAAATGACTTACTGTGAACGTTTGAAACCAGGTCTTTTTGGTGTGGCTGGCCGTCATTTTCCAGTTTGGAGATGGATCGGGAAAGTATCCCTTGATATAATCGGTGACGCTCTGGGCGACACACCCGTCAACATTAAACCTGAACAAAAAACAAAATAAAAATATTAATTAAATTTGTTAATGTTTGGTTAATTAAGAAATAAATTAAAAAAACATTTTTTAAAAATGAAACATACCAGAATATGTTGTGGTCGTCCCGTCGGAAAGGATCTAACTCAGGTAGCTCTTCTCTGCCTGGAGCTGCCATAATGTCCTCGACCGTGTACACCTCAAATGGAGAGGTTGGTGGCACCTCCAAATCGGGAAGAACCCCGGCGGCCGGTGGAGGAGGAGGAGGAGGTGGGAACTGAGTCTCAGGAACACTTCCTCCTTCCGGAATCGTAGAACCGGGAGCTGAAGAAGATGATCCGCCAACCTCACGACCGAAAAGATCTCTGTAATGAGTACTCCCCTGATGAGACGATCTCTGAGCCCTAGCAAGCTTGTCATGTCTAGGCATCTAAATTTTTTAAAAAAAGTTAACATAAATTCCCGTATCATTTTTAAAAACAGTTAAAAAACTAAACGAACCTAATCTAAATTCCCTAAACTAACCACCTAATCTAAATTCCCTAAATTAACCACCTAATCTAAATTCCATAATCTAATCACTTAACTAGGAGTTAGAGAGTACCTTAAGAGGATTTTGAGAGAAGATTGCTACAAATGAGAGAAATCGGATGGCTCGAGTTTATATAAGGAAAATGTACTAGGGTTTTACAAGGAAAAAGTGAGTCCTGCGTTTCCTTTTACTAGGCTTTTACGAGGAAATGTACTAGGTTTTTACGAGGAAAATCCTAGTCCCATGTTTCCCTTTTACTAGGACTTTACGAGGAAACGTACTAGGTTTTAGGAGGAAAAAGCGAGTCTCGTGTTTCTTTTACTATGGTTTTACGAAGAAAGGGTTTGTAAATCCCTAAACTTGAAACCCCAACCACAACTTCCTTAACTTATAACATCTTCTACAACCAAACTCCAAATCTCTTCTACACCTAAAACCCAAATTCAAATTCATTTTTGTGATTAAACAAACTTAAAACATACATAATTCATTCGGATACATTCTCAGAATCTGTAGAAACATCAATCATTTTCGTAAAACTCATCCTCAACACCGTCGTCCGTTGAGTGATCAGGAACATCTTCGTATTCACGATTATGCGATCAATGAGTAGGATGTCATCAATTTCTTCTTCAGGTTCCTCGATTTCATTGGTATTTCTTCTTGTAATGGTGGTTCTTCTCCAGCGATTATTCGTCCTCGAGGTGTAACTTTGATAACAGATAACCAATTGATTCCCGATGTAGTAATCCGAGGGTAGTGAATGAAGCAAACTTGATCAGCTTGGAAGCTAATATGAAAGACTCGAATTTGTTGTACCTGCAAAATAAAGACAACGTAGAAATTAGTACTCAGAACATGTATGTCAAAAAAATAATTTGATGTACCTTCGTCCGCCATTGACATCAACTACACCGTTCTTGTTGATCCGAACACCTCTGTTGACGATGGGGTCGTACCACTCACACTTGAAGATAATGCATTTCATACTCATTCCTGGGAATTGAACTTCATAAATCTCCTGCAATATCCCATAGAAATCTGTTTCGCCTTTCACACATATTCCATAATTACTTGTCGCCCGGTGTCTACCATAGTCGTAGGTATGGAAAGTATAGCATCGGGTAAAATACATCGATGATGTAGTGACCTTTGCAACTGGACCTTGAAGTAATTCCCTAAACCATGCGGGATACTCAGGATCGTCATAATCAACCTGCAAAAAAAAGTAGTATAGAACTACACATTAAACTTACTTTGCATAATATATGCATAAAATTTAAGTTATAATA
Source organism: Moricandia arvensis (assembly GCA_905132765.1). NCBI lineage: Eukaryota > Viridiplantae > Streptophyta > Magnoliopsida > Brassicales > Brassicaceae > Moricandia > Moricandia arvensis. The sequence continues at coordinate 44,592 of CAJHQP010003456.1, forward strand.
AATACCTATTTCCTCTACCACTTGATAAAGTGTTGATTTTTCCTTTTGTCTAACTCAGTTGTCGATATACCAGGTATTGCTTCTTCGACTTGAGTCATAAATTGGATGTAAAATTATGTTATGTTATTTAATCAATTGAATATATATATATATATATATAAGTGTGTATGTTTATATGTTTACCTTTCAAAATAACCAATCAATGGATGTTCGCAGTTGAGAAGAATATAAAGGTGTGCACTATGGACGTCTTAATCACTCGACCACCAAACCTCTTTCAATTTCCCACCCAATCGCCCAATTTGACAAAAGATGCCTGGAACATCTTCTTCCATATATGTCGGCACGACACCACCATCATCATATCTTCTTGGAACTCGTTTCCTTGTACGTACTTTTGGTGCAAAGTAGTACGATGTGAAATGTGATGTTTCTTCCGTCAAACTTCCCGCAACAATAGAACCTTCAACTTTTGTTAGGTTTTTGGCTTTTTCTTTCAAAGTTTTCATGGCCCTTTCATACCGATACATCCATCCATAATGCACAGGTCCATGAAGTAATGCCTCATACGGAAGGTGGACAACTAGGTGTTCCATGACCTCAAAAAAGCAGGCGGAAATAGTTTCTCCAAGTTGCACATTAAGATGGGGATGTTGGACAACTTCCTCTTTAAGAGTGCGGGTGCTCAGATCCCTAAAAAATGCTCCAATTCCTTATATATTACAGAAACCAAAAAAATTAAACATATTAGTATATTCATATATATATATATATAAAGAAATAATTAATGTTTGCGTCGTTTATATTAATTACCTGAAAGTGCTTCATGTACTTTTGTAGGTAGTAGCTCCGAAAATGCAAAGGGAAGTAGTCGTTGCATAAAGACATGACAATCATGGCTCTTCATCCCGGAGAACTTTTGCCCTTTCTCAACACATCTTGAGAGATTTGAAACATACCCATCAGGGAACTTCACTTCTGAAGCCACCCAGTCGAACAACGTAGACTTTTTTTTATGATGACAGTCTGAATATCGGAACTGGAACTTGCCCATTGCTTTTTTATATGTAGCTCACTCCTTGAGCAGATATCGGGTGAGTCCAACCTCAATTTTACGTTATCTTTCGTCTTCCCTGGGACATTCAATATAGTGTTCAGGATGTTCTCAAAAAAGTTTTCTCTATGTGCATCACATGAAGGTTGTGGCGCAAAAGAAGATCTTTCCAATATGGCAATTCTCAAAATATACTCTTTTTGTGCCAATTGTGCTGCATACCATAAGAATCAGGCATATTACTGGGAACATGCCAATTTCCACCACGAGGAGCTGTTTCTAGAGCACCGTAGTAATCGATTTGCACTTCGATTTGTTCTCCAGTTAAGTATGGAGGAGGAGTGTCTCTGATAACCCTTTTGTGCTTGTACAATGCATTGTTTCTTCGGTATGGGTGGTAAACGAAAAGAAATCGACGGTGACAATCGAACCAAATAGTCTTCCTACCATTCTTCAACTGAAACGCATCTGTCATTCCATTACAATATGGACAAGCTAATCTCCCATGTGTAGTCCATCCAGACAGCATCCCATATGCAGGAACGTCACATATGGTCCACAAAAGCATCGCTCGCATCGTTAAATTTGTTTTCGTTGAACAATCATATGTCCTCACCCCTGTTGACCACAAATCTTTCAACTCTTTTATCAGTGGTTGTAGAAAAACGTCGAGAGATCTTTTTGGATGCTTTGGACCAGATATTAATATGGTCAAGAATAGGAACTCTCGTCGCATGCACATCTCCGGTGGCAGGTTGTACGGTGTAAGAAAGACTGGCCACAATGAATATTGTCTCGCGGACATTCCAAATGGACTAAATCCATCAATGCATAATCCAAGATACACATTCCGGCTATTGCTAGCGCAATGTGGATGTAAATTGTTAAAATGTTTCCAAGATCTTGCATCTGATGGATGAGTCATCTCTCCATCCGTCTGAGTATGCTCGGCGTGCCATCTCATCCCTCCAGCAGTCTCCTCAGATTGGTACAATCTTTTCAATCTGTCTGTGATTGGTAGGTACCACATCCTTTGGTACGGTACCCTATTACGCCCTCGACCTTGCGGTTTGAATCGTGGATTCTTACAAAATCGACATTCTTCTAACTTCTCATTATCTCCCCAGTAAATCATGCAGTTGTCGATGCAAACGTCTATCATCTCCGAGGGCAACCCAAGACTATATACCAATTTATGAATCTTATAATAAGATTTAGCAGACAGATTGTCTTATGGCAAATACTCTTTAAACAAGTCTGCCCATGCATCCATACAATTTTCAAGTAGATTGTGATCGGTTTTAATACTCATCATTCTAGCAGCCAACGACAATTTTGACAGACCTTCTCTACAACCACTGTAAATTGGCTCATTCGCAGCTTCTAACATTTCATATAACTTTTTGGCATCTAAGTTAGGTTCTTCAACTTCATCATCATCATGAGTTACAAATGCATCACCTACCATATCATGAACCCTATCACAATCTACCATTTGTTCCTCCTGGTGATGATAGTTTCATTAAGCAAATGAATAGCCGGTTCAACCTCAAAATTACTATTACTACTGCTAGCTTCATTCCTACAACTAGCATCTTCTCCATGTTGATACCAAATATAATAATATGGCATGAAACCTCCATTTATTAAATGCTTCCAAACATTTTCACGAGGGCCTAATTTTGTATTGCAGCATCTCCGACAAGGACAGAACATCTTACCACTTTCCTGTGTGAGTGGTGTAGAATCTGCTTGATGCATAAACGTCTCCAACCCTTCGAGAAATTCTTTCGTCACTCTCCCGTTATTATCTATGTGTGAATACATCCACTTCCGCAAATCGAAAATATTTCCCGGACCGGACATTTTTTTCTTTGATCAAGCTTAAAGCTGATTTTTTTTGGTGTGATTGAAATGAATCACAAATGGTAGTATTTATAAAAAATTTCGAATCTGAATAGGTACTAGGAAATTGGGAGGAAAAGTAGGTACAAAACACGTTTTAGATTTAACATAGATATTTTCTAGCCAGTTCCTCGCTAATTTGAAGTAAAAGATCATTTCCTCTTAATTTCGTAGTAAAGTTTTACTAAGAATTTATGAGAAAAACTTTTGCTACGCGATTACATGGAAATGTTCCTTTGCCACGTAGTTTCCTCGCAATTTTACTACGACTTTACGAGGAAACCATTTTCTCGTAGGTTTACGAGGACTTTACGAGGAGACTCGTTTTCCTCGTAAATCCGAAGTAAACTCATAGTAAATTTACGAGGAAAACTTTTCCTAGTAAAATTTCTTAGTAAATGCCGAGTTTTCTTGTAGTGTTAGCATAGTCTAGATCAATAGAGTATGTAGGAATAGTCTTGACCATCTTCTTATAATGCCTTAGGCGATTTTCCTTAAGAAAATGAAGGAACTTTTGGTTCCTTTGCCCATTGGTCCAATGTGGAAACCATTCATACTCAAGTCTTTATGACTCAATGGGTCTTATATGGTGAATAAATTCGTGCCTCTTTAGGCAATGCCTTTGGCTATGGTCTATCATAGATTGACTATTATTTTCTTAAGCTTTTATTGGCATTTTTATAAAACAGAAGTTGTTCATATCAAGCAATATCAATGCAAGTATAAGAGCAATAAAATAAGGCTTAAGACAACTCTTTTTAGATAAAAATTCGTGCATCATAAGTAAAACATAACAAGATATGAATTAAAAAAAATCAAAACAAGATCAGAATGTCGAATTCTTTAGTCTATATATAAACCGGCTTCACAATCCATGTGTTGCCACTTAGGTTCCTTGGATTCTTTATCATCTTTAAGCTAATTGGCTTCAGAAAGTCTCATCTCATTATTAAGATACTCTTCGAGTCTTTTCATAACTTCATGAAATTCTTTGATGGTATTTATCATTCTCTGCTTTCTTTCCTCCTTTTCCAATAGGTATGATAATAAGTCCTTATAGGTGGTGAAACTTTGGCCTTATGTGCTAACAGTATATCCCTTGAATGGAATGTAGAATAGGTCTTATATATTAAGTCCTTATCTGTTAACACTTCACCACATAGTTCGAGACTATAGGTGATTTTCATTAGAGCATAATTATATTCGTCCACGGATTCAAAATCCTGGAACGCAAGGAGCTTCCATTCATGATTAGACTTTTGCCTTAATACCATTGAGAATCTGGAATTTATTTTCGACCAAAGGTCATATGGATCAAAGATTTCCAAGTACTGATCCTTTAGATCCTCACTGAGATGATCGTACATAAAAATTATGGCATTAGTCTTTTTACTTTCACTTTCATTATTGCCATCAATGATACATCCTCCGAGTCCTCTGGACCTCAGGGAAACAGTAGTGTTTATTGCCCATTCCAGATAATTATCTCCAGAGGGATTTAGATCATTGTAATCCAAGGTTTCGAATATCGACATCTGAAACATGTTATCAATCAGATTTTAGTGTTTCATAAACAAGCAATTCATGTGCATTGTTAAGTAATAATCTTGACCAAATTCTATCGACCAAATTATTATGCATGCGGTCGAGATGATGCAAGTACTACATGTGGTCGAGATGATGCAAGTAGTTTATCGACCAAGCATTCAAATAAATCGTCCAAGTTTAAAACAAGGAAAGCCACACGACCATGTTTGAGCATGCACAAGACTACACGGTTCTTAGTCTATGACCACATGGTCACAATTTCTCATGATCACTAGTATGAGATGCATAACAATCCTAGGTCGATTTCAAGGTCGACAATGGTTTAGACCTAGGTCGGTTTCAAGGCCGAATAATAGTATCATGACTTAGGTTTTCATATTATGAATGCATCAAAAAAATTATAGCAATATGGATTCAATCAAAACCAAATTTGATCATTAAAATTCATAAACCTCAAAACGTTTTTAGGTAAAAACCGGATCAATCAATCGGTTACAAGGTTTTCAAGACCTTTTAGGGTTTAAGGTTTTCAAGGCCTTTAGGGTTTCTTTTCGTGATTAGTTTACATATTAAACCATAAATCCTAAAACCTTAGATCATCAATCATTCAATCAAACAAGAATAATTTAAAAGAAAACCTTAATGATCAAACAATCAAACAAGATGATCAATCATACCGATTTGAAATTTAGGGTTTTAGGGTTCTTTATTCAACCAAATTTTATATCCTATCATCCGGTTCTATATGATCAAGTAATCACACAATCTATCCGATATCCTATCATATATTTCTTAATTCCATACCTAGAGTATTGGTTTCTATTAATTAGGGTTTATAGAAGTACCTTATGTTTTGTGTAGAAAAACCGGACCTTCTTTGGGAAGATATAGAAACCGCGGTTGATATCGGATCGTCAAGCTGTGTGCGGAAACTGAATCCTCTTGTCAAGAGCTTCAAATTGATATGTGGCTCGTCTCCTGGTTCCTTACGGTTTGAGAGATATGTCAGTTTGAAGTTACACCTGGATTAGGGTTTCTTTAAGCCGCCTAGGATAGAGAGATTGATGTGCAGCGTACACAGATTCAATGCGTGAGAACGCGTTACTGATCGGATTGACAAACCGTTTTCTCCAATGGATTCGTCGTTTCCAGGGCTTCAATTTGATATCTTAAAAGTCTTCTAAGTCCTCACGGTTTGGGAGAAACACACATTTGAAGTTTGGCAACGATTAGGGTTTTGTGTATGGTCGCCGGTGTGAGGAAAGAGAGATCTTCTAGCTTAGGGTCTTAGAGGCTATCGTGCTGATAACGTGTTGTGAATTAAGAGAAGAAGAAGAAGTATTTCGTGGATGCTTTCTTATTATTGATTTCATACATAAAACTTACAAGGGGATCCTTTATATAAGGATTACAAGATAAGTACAAACTCTATAAGATAAGGATAAACATAACATAGGATAAGTACTAAATATTATCCATGTATATCCAAACCTAAACCAGGTCTATCTAGGATTACATAGACTAAACCTATTTGCCATAGGTTTAGTAAACCCATCGCCCGTAGTTTTACTGCCGGTCTGTGGTCGGTCCGGTACGTCCGGTCTGGTACAGTTTGGTACAGTCTGGTTAAGGCAATCCACCATTTGATTCGTAACAATAATGATTAAATATAAACGTCTTTGTTGAGTGCCTTTAGCTATTCAACTACCCCAGGTGTATATGCTACAGCATAATATTCAGCTTCCCCACACTAACTTCTTTTTTTTTGTCTTCCAGAAAAATATTTTTAAAAATATTTTTCTTAGATCCTATGAAACACAGTTTCATCAGATATATATTTCTAGTAGAGATAATTCTTTTTTATATGTGGAATATAGAAACACACGCGTAATCTAAAATAGTAAACTTTTTTTTAGTTATTTGTATATTTAACTTATTAAATTCTCTTTAATAAATTAACTTTCCACAAGTCTTAGAATTATCCAATATTCACCCCGTTAATTCCGATTTAAATTAGGAAGATCAATTTCTTGAACTCCAGTTAAACTCCACATTTGCTTGAACTTAATCCCTGTTAATGGCTTGGTAAAGATGTCGATTTTCTGCTCAACACCCGACACATGCCCCCTTTGATTTGCCCATTCTTCTCACACTCACGATGAAATGATATCTTGAAAGTATTTACTTACTTCTTCCAAGGAAATCCGGATTCTTAGTTAGAGCAATAGTTGACTTGTTGTCGATTATAAGTCTGATCTTTTGGCCTTCTTCATCTAGTATCTCACACAACAAATCCTTAAGCCATATAGCTTGATTCGCTTCTTCTTTTGTTGCCGCCATGAACTCAACTTCACATGAAGACAACACGACCGTCAACTGCTTCTGCGACGTCGACGTAATCAATGACGAACCAAAATAGAACGCATATCCTGATGTGCTCCTTCTGTCATCAACATCAATATTGTGACTATTATCACTATAACCGATGATACTCTTTGACCCATCTCCCTTGAAGAACAAGCCGAATTTCATTGTTATTTTTTCATACCGTAGTATGTGCATCATGGCTCATCCATGAGAGTATCTTAGATTGTGGATGTATCTACTTAGAACAACCAATGTGTAACACATATCATGTCTTCTATGAAGTAGGTACCTTAGACATCCTATGGTTCTTATGTATGTCGATGTATCTATCTCTGGTTCAGCTTTTGACATCTTTAAACCGCTTCTTTCTTTGTGTCACACAAGACTCCTTGATTAGATCTTTTTTTAATCCTGATTCCATCTGCTCCTTTAATCACTTCTATGCCAAAGTAATACGTCAACTTGCTTAGACCTATGATATCGCTCAAATTACCCTAGAGGAACTTTATTTTTCAAATAAGAGGTTCAGTTGTTGTACTTAGGGATCAAATCCACAGGGAGCGTGGACACACAATAGACCATAGAAATCAAGATTAAGCTGACTACTCTAAACACAAGCAGTAAGTCCAATTCTGATGAATGATCCTAAAAATCACCTTAGCAGTTCTATGTTTCAGTAATTCATCTAAACCCTAATAAAGCTTAAATCTAACAAAGGAAACTACTAAGACATGATTAAGAAAAATATAAAAATAATCTGAACAAAATGCAAAAATAAAATTAAGGTAGAAAAACTGGAGTCCAAATACCAAAGCTCCGAAGGAGTTCTTTGATCTTTTCTCCACAATAACTAAAAAACTTCTAAGAATAGTGGTAAATTGGAAGGTGGTCTCTTAGGTGGTGTGTTACCCAAACAATGACAAAAACTATAAATATGCATAAAGTCGCTCAATGGAATTCATGTAATTATGTGGATTATCTAGGCTTGAGGCGATATTGAATTAAGTCGGTTCGTCTACTCGCGTGGGTGTCGATCGATACTAAGGGTACAATTTCGATCGATATTTCTTCTGAATATCGACTATGACTTCTTATTTCTTGAAAAATTACGAGTTTTCTCATCAATAAGCTCCAGAGTGCTCCATAATCTTCACATTGCTCCAAAACATACATGGACCTAAAAAGGCTCTAAAATAAAATCCAAACATATATAATAGACTCTCAAAACAACATATACTAGGGCTAGAAATTGGTAAGTTCCATAGTATATCAACTCCTCCAGACTTATCCTCTGTTTGCCATCAAGCAAAACTCATAATTCCATAAAAGAGTTCTGAAACATAAGGACTCACACAATTTTTTAAAACTACTGATATACTATGGATTTTACCAGTCTTCACCAATAGTATATGTGCTTTTTAGGATATATTATATGTGTTTGGAGTATATTTTATGTCTTTTCAGGTCCAATTATATTTTGGAGCAATATGGAGATTATGGAACATTCTAAATCTTAATGATGGGGAAACTCGTACCTGTTGAAGAATCAGAAGCGTGTGTCGATCGACAACACCCTAATGGTATCGATCAACACTGACTCGAGAGATTGGGCCGACTTGTTCATAGCCCACTTGAAGCTCAGATGATCCACATAATTACAAGACTACCCCTGGCCGACCTAATACCATTATTTATGTGTTTTGCCATCTCTTAGGAAAAATACATTTTTTTATTCCCTTTACCACAATATATTATTCTAGGGTTTTAGTAGATTTAAAGAGAAGATCATTATTCCTTCAGAGATTTGTATTGGAACTCCATTGTTTCTTAACCTTATTCTATTTATGCATTATGTTTAGATATTTATTATGATTTGTTATATTTAGGATTTGTATTAGAACTCCATTGTTTCTTAACCTTATTCTATTTATGCATTTTGTTCAGATATTTATTATGATTTGTTAGATTTAGGGTTTGTTCGCATGCGACGGCTGGAGCAAAGACTTAGTCACCTGATTAGACTCGCAGCAAGAGCTGGATATCTTACTTTAGTATTCAAGTTCTAGGATGGTTTACCACACATCCTTAGCATCTATATCAGTACTACAACCCAAAACCCTAGATCTAGCTATTCATTCTCATAGTTTACAGATCACTCTTAAATCAATCTTACTATTTACTGCTTTATAATTACTTTCCTAGCTTAATATTTATATTAATAAATCTATTGCGGCCCACCTCTTATTTGAGAGAATAAAGTTGCTCATAGGGTATGGCCCCATTGCCAGGGAGCATTGGATTCACCACTAGATTTAATAGACAGATTTTGTAAAGGTTTTTCCTTTATTTTACTTGCTAAACAGAAAAAATATTCTTTGTCTTTCATTTGCATGCCTATTAGTACCAGAACCAACAAGGAAAAGGAGCTATTATTCTCAGATCTTGCACCGTTAGAAAGCGCAATCCGAGAAGAGAAGCGCACGACATCAATCGAGAACAACCCATCTCCGTCGATAGATATTTGTGATCGAGAAACGTTCGACACCATCATGTCTTCGTCGATCGACACTAACCCACAAGAATTCAACATGGTGGCTACTCTTATACTATAAGGGACGAGAATGGAGACTTGCATGAACAGGAGGGTCATCTGTGTAATGCAGCAGGTCAGTGAATTAATGATCAAGGGGTTGTAATCCCTGATCTAGAAGCAATCACTCTAGGAAGCTGCTAATGTTGAGAACGCTGCAGCCACTGCTTATGTTGTAGCTAATGAGAATGTCCAAGCTGCTTGAACCAGAATGTTGGCTGACTACAACCGTCCAGATTAATATTATGCCAACAAATATGCTATGTATCCTCCTGCTTTCCAGAGGAACGATTTCGAGCTAAAGCCTGCATAATTTACACTTGTGGGACATACACCTTTTCATGGTCACCCACATGAGAATCCGATGGGCCATCTTGAGAGGTTATCTAGTTTATGAAATCCAATGGAGTCCATGAGGATTCTTCTATGTAAGCTCTTCAAGTACTCAGTCGCTAGAGATGCTTCATATTGGCTTAAGTAGTTACCACTAGGATCACTTTCATCCTGAGATGACATCAAGAACGTCTTCCTGCGTAATTTCCTCGATGAATCACGATCTGAAGACTTGAGGAACATAATTGCTACATTCACACAAAAGCATGCATAATCTTTCAAGAGCTCCTGGATCAGACATAAGTTATATTAGAGAGATTGTCCACACCATGGATTCAACGAGGTACAACTACTTAGTACCTTTCTTCATAGGCATCGCTGTGGTTTACCAGATGACTATAGACATTGCTAGTGATGGGAATTTCACCATTAGAAATCCAGAAGAGGCTGTGAGACTTATCGAGAACTTAACATCTAGCAACATCACCAAGAACATTGATTTGGAGAGGAAAATATCGGCTGCTATCCTTGCTAAGGAACAGATGAATGACGTTAAAGCCAAGCTGGAAAATGTTCACAAGCTTCTTAAGAAGCATGTGAGTTTAGCGAAAGATATATAAGTTGTTGATACCGCCAACGACAAGGGTGATGAAGAGGATGTGATCTACATCGGTGGTATTGGTTTTCAAAAGTATAAGAATCATAGTAGAAACATGAACTCCTATGGCACTAGTTAGAGGGGTAATTATAACCAGAGTTCGCAGCACCAGAGGTCTTGCAGAAACAACAAAAGCTATGGAGATTCTTCTTATAAGAATCCTCCACCATTAACTCAGGAAAGCAAGATAAAGAGTATGATTGATCAAGTTCTTGAGGGCCAGAAGAAGTTGACAGTGGATTTCAATGGGAAGATAAATTCTATATACACCACCTGAATGACAAGTTTGAAACTCTCAGCACCCATATAAAGAAGTTGGAGACTCAATTCAGATTAGTGAAGTTGTGAGGAGACAAGAAGAACTGATTAAAGGAAAAGGAGAGGCTGGACAGAAACACCACGTCAATGCTCTTATATATGATTATTTATGGCAAGTGGTGAATGAGGAAAAAATCCAAGAAGGAGACTTTCAAGTCTAAAGTTCTATGTACTTGTGCAGTTCTCTCTGGTGTTGATCGACACTGAGAATGAACATCAAATAAAAACCAATACTGAACATCGTTTGACACCTAAGGCTGAGCACCAATGGACATCCAATGCTGATTCATTAGCATCTTGTGAATCGACAAGCGTCGATTGACACCAACAAATATTCGTCGATCGACACCGACCGTTGACTTACTGATTTTGATTGCCAAGTATTGATGTAGAGCGTCTGAATTCTTCAAGACACTCATCCAAGACATCTTCAAGACACTCATCCAAGACATCTTCAGAGCCAACAAGGGACTCTAACAAGCAACATGAAGATACATCAAAGCCTATGATCATCGTTGAGCAGGAAACTGAAGTACAAACTTCTAAGAGGAAGAATAACAAGGTTCCTAAGCATATGAAGAGAGAAGCTAATAAGAAAGATATGAATAGTTTCATCAGTAGGATGTTGAGGATCCTAGTGGATATGTAATTAGAAGATGCTTATTGAATCCACATACTCTGGATGTTTTTCAGAGAGATCTGAGAGACGAAAGAGGACATTTAGCATATGTTCCATCAGATCAGAGAGAAGATGAACCATAAGATTACAATTAAGAAGAAGAGTAACCGTAGGAAGTTGGTGTTTCCCTGCATGATTGGAGGTCACAGTTAACCTAACGCCCTCTACGACATGGTTCTTCAATCAGTATTGTGCCCATAGTGTTGGCTGAGCAGTTGAGTTTGAAGATAGAACCTTCTAGAGATTTATTCTTCTTTGTGGATTACTCTAAGGTAAAATCATGAGAGATTGTTAGAAACCTTCATGTACAAATCGGCAATGCCCTGTTCCAATAGATTTTCATGTTATGGATATTCAAATGGACTGGAATTCTTCTCTATTACTTGGGAAAGCCTTTATGGCTACGTGGCAGCGTGCGGGTTAAGGCTTATGTTCTTAATAATGCAATCTATCTAATTAACCCTGCGAATTACTCTTGCCAAGTGAGGTCAAATTACAGTACCTATGGATCAAATCTACAGAGAGCAAGGGAACACAATAGACTTCTATAACTCTAGTGGTTAAGCTAAGCAATATATAAATAGTGTTTTTGATCTTAAGTCTATCAGGAGTAGGAAATTATCTAAAATACTAAAGTGAATGCAAATATGGAAAAGCGGTAGATCTAGGGTTCAAGCAAGTGAATTATAATGGATAGGATGCATGGAATTATTAATATGTGAGAACAATAAATGTTAACTAGTGCAACCCCCTCTTGTCTCAACTCTCCTACGTGGAAAGAGAAGTGTATTGTTGATCAACGGCTAAGTCCTGATGTCGATCTAGTGTACTGTCGATCGACGCTAATCAGACAATAAGTTCGTCCACTATGATAATTAGACCAGCGCTCACATGCATCTAACAACCTAGTTCAACGAAATCAATTCTGGCACAGAACCTACTCTCATAGTCTTCCATGTCCTAAGTTCATGTTCCTAGTTAGCTACTCTAGAATGCCAACATTAAACACAATTTCAAAGATTGATATTACTTCATCCTAGCAATCCTATTTTGGAGCTAATTCATCAGTACCATTATAAACCCTAAATCTAACAAGTGAATTACTCATACATGATCAAAGAAAACATGATGAACTGAATAATATAATGAATAGAATAATAAATGGGGTTCCAATACGAATCTCTAAAGGAATTCAGGTCTTCTCCCCTAAAACTACTGATAAAACTACTGAAAATCCCAATGCAAGAAAACTAAAAGTTGTAAAAATAAAATGTGGTCTTCTGTCTAAACAATGGCAGAACCAATATAAATTAGGTCAAAACTCATCTAGGGGCATTCTCGTAATTCGTCTTGACTTAGGATTAAAGTCGGCCAATACTCTACGAGTAGGCCGTCGATCGACAACAAGGATGCTTCGTCGATCGACGGTCATGCTTGAATCTAATGGCAGGATGATCAACTTTGGCATCTCTAGTAATCTCTGCAATCAACATGTCTAAGAGCGGTGCTATAGTGTGCTTAGTCAATAAATAAAGTCTGATCATGATACCCTTCTTGACTCAATGAATACTTTTCGAAAAACTTAAGTAAATATAACAAAGAAAAGCTCAAAAATAAATAAAAGCATCAGAAAACTTCCCTAGACTTAAATAACACTGTCACCAGTGTTATCACGTCCAGCTTGGTTAAGGGAAAACTAAATCATAAGTAAAAGATAGAGAGAAGGTCGAGGTTACCAAACTCCATAAGAAATGTCGACAGATGGTGAGAGATGATTGTCGACTGATGGTAAACCATCCAAGCCGTCGACCGATGGTGGTTTCGAAATTTTCTACTTCTTCTTTGAAAACCTAAAGTAATTAAATAAAACATAATTAATAACTAAATATTAAAAAACCAAACTAAAACTTATTACACAGTGGATTGCCTCTCACTCAGCCATTGGTTATTGTCTTAAGCTTGACGTTTGGACTTCTTGACTAGTAAGGTGGTCCATCGAACCAATGTGGAAAGCATGTATCCACATACTCTTTGTTCGTCTGAAACCATGCACGGATGAAGCTTCACACAGCTTCTTCTCCTCTAGTTCTTTGGGTGTGTATCCTTATCTAAACAATCTCTATTGTACTCATCCTTTCTTGGAGTGTTTGAGTGCATCCCATCAGCATGTTAAGCGTGGCATCTGTGGGCTCTGAAATATCATCCAATCTCAAGTAGATACTATCCCTCAAAAATTCTTGAGAAAGGTAAACTCCATCAAGCTTGTATTCCAGTAACTTCTCTGTTACTATCCTCTGCCTAAATGCTGCGTGAAGACTATCAATCGATGGCCTAGTGTTGCCATCGGTCGATATTGAACTAACTGCTCCAATCGATTGTTTTTGTTGAATAATCTAATGAGTGTAGTCCATCTTCTGCTTCATATCTTCCATGCACGTGGTTAACCAGCCAATACTGTTGTTGAACGGGTGGTACATGTCATCGAGGTTCTTGTAATAGTCATCCAAAATCATCTCTTGGGCTCTGTAAACTCCTTGTACCATGTTGTCAATTTCTTGTCTGCTGTAAGTTGATGTGCGTGGTCTGGCTCTGCTAATGTCTACTGCATACTCTGGCAAACATAAATGAGTATCTTCATGCATGATTTCTTCCTTAGACACATTGATGATTTTCCATCCATGGCTCGTGCATTGCCATTCTCATCTTTTTAAACTCCATATTCATCTCTCTTCTCCCAATGAAATCTTCTTTGGTTTTTGTTGTCAAAATATCTGGATCCATATTCGATGAGACCGTCGATCGATGGTAGACGTGTCTTATCGATCGATGCTGGTTCTTTGGTTTCTTTCAACCGGCTGAAGTCTTCTGGAAGGTGAGTGTTGATCGACGGCAGCTGTGTGCGTCGATCAATGCCTTGTTGTTATCTGCAAGGTTGTTGTCATCTTGTTGTTGTCTGAAGATTATTCCTGATCCATTGGCCATTGCGAGTATGTCTGCTACATCTTCCTTATATACATTGAGAAGTATTCCATCCATTGCTCGTGCATATCCTTCTGGGTCCCTCATAATTCAAAACTCATCTGGTCTGAGATAACCCTAATCTTTATCGTATTCTACTGGATTAGCGTCGATCGATGGTATTGTGGCACCGTCGATCGATGTTGCATCCAAGTTCCATAGAATCCTCTGAAATTTATAGCCTCCTCTAGTGCAAAAGCACAGTACTCATTTTCTTCTTCTTCAAGATAGGAAGAGTCTTAATCTGGGTTAGCCATGTAATTCCCTAGGTCAGGGTTCACATGGTATTACTGTCCAATGTAGACTATGTCTTCTGGACTGTCTCCTTTGTTATGATATGTGGCATGAGTGTCGGTCGATGGTTGAGGTTTGAAATCGACCTATTGTTGAAGTTGGGTATCGATCGATTCAGAAGGGTGGGTTCCGTGCAGTGTCTGTATGTAGGTGATGTCAACCGATGTCAAGGGTTGTGTATCGATCGATGCTATCTCTGCAGACTCCTCTTTCTCGTAATTGCAGAACGATGTAGCAATTACACATGGATCATCACCCAATTCTATCAGAGTAGCTTTTCACCCAATTCTATCAGAGTAGCTTTTTACCCAATTTTATCAGAGTGGCTTCGTTCTTGACTTTAACAGGTTCATAAAATTACTTGGATCAACTTGTTTGTCTTCATGTAGCAGATAGCTCCCACTGTGGCCATGGATTCTCTTCCAATGAGTAAGGAAGAGTTCCAGTCAATCTTTATATCCATCACATGGAAGTCTACTGGTACTAAGGCGTTGCAAATCTGCACGGGGACGTCTCTGGCTATCCCGCCTGAATACACCTTGGAGCAATCCACAAAAGTGAATGAATCACTAGAAGACTCAACTCTCAGCCTCAGCTTCTCTTCCATACCTCTAGGCAAGATGCTCACTACTGATCCAGTATCGCAGAGGGCATTGGGATACTCGTGACCTTTGACAAAATATGGAAACAAAAACTTTCCATGGTCACTTTTCTTTTTGAGAGTGGTCCTCTACTTCAGCTTCTCTTTGAGGCCATTGAACATGCGCTCTATTTCCTCATCTGTCTAATTGGATTCCCTAAAAAATATCCACAATCTATAGGTATAAAATTCTTCCTCAAATTGAGTATCTAAAATAATTTTAAATACTTTTTTGGTAAAGTCATCCCTATCTTTGTCAGTTGCTTCTCTGCGCAGATGTTTAGGAATCATCTGCTTCTTTTTAGGGTATATTTTTGTTGCCTTATCAAATATCATTGGCTCAGGTGTTTCATCATTCTGTTCTGGATTCTCCATACTCGGATGTCTAACCAACAATCTTGCTTTAAGACTTGGTAAACGAACTCGTTCTGATGCTGTAGACCGTCGATCGATGTTGACGTCTCGACGTCGATCGATGTTCGAAGACTCACACGAAGCTACAATCTCTGAGGGTTTCGTCCATTGATACTCAGCAATGGGTGTCGATCAACATCAGTGCAAACTAATGAAAGACATAGCACTTGCTACTCAGAAATATCCCTCTTGTAATTGTTCTTCCTTCACCTCTTGCCAAAAATCATCACCTATCAATGCACTGACGTTGTTTTTCTGACCAGCTTCCCCTTTCTTCTTAATCAGGGTCTCATGTCTCTGAATGACCTCACTTGTCTTGATCACTTGATTCTCCCACTTCTTGTGTTGAAGTTGATGTACAAAGCATCATTTTTTCCATTAAAATTCACAGTCACATATTGCTGTTGCTCCAATACTCTGTAAACCATAGCTCCTAACTTGAATCTCCCGAGTCTCTAGAGGGTGGTCTCCTGAGTCTCTGGAGGTGGGTTCTGATATGTTATTGTGCCTCTGCTTCCTGTAAATTCTAGTTGTAGTTTCCCTTGTTCAGAGGTCTAAGGTGTTATTTCCGGATCGGGTCGAATTCTCGTATAATGCAGATACTCCGCTGATCTATGACGATGTGAAATGCACTGAGCTGATTCCTCAGATCAGGGGCGGCCCAAGTGACCTTCCGGATGTTGACGACCTTGTCTTCAAAGATGCTTACATAGACGCTGCCCAAACCAAATTACTAGTAAGTGACAACTGCCTCGATCCTCTTCCACTTGTGTATTTTTATATCCTTAACAATTTGTTATGTTTGCGTAGAGTGACGATAATATGAACTTCCTTATCGAGAAATACAACACTAATCTGAAGAAGACGCTGGCTCAGCTGGGGAAAGCTGAAAAGAAAGTAGAATCCAGGGGTGAGCGTATTTCTCATATGAAGGAGGAGGACCGAGAAAAAGAGGACTGACGGCCCTGAGGCTGAATTGGGGACTGTCAGAGCCATGATGGAAGATCTCCAAAGAGAGACGGCCGCTCTCGAACTCGTGAAGGCTGACATGGAGCGAGAAAAAGCCGCTACCGCTCTAAGGCATGTGAAGGAAGTTACCTGTTTGAAGGATTATCGGAGTTTCGAGGTTACTCAGGAGCGAGTCAGGGTATAGACTGCCATGACTGCGAAGTGAAATCGCCGTTTTAACAATATCCGCGATCGCGAGTCTTGTCACGATGTTTACGATATAGCTACTACAACAAAGCGTTCAGGACAAGGAAGTGTCTCGAAATGCTTAAGGTAAAAGGAGTTGACATTCCTTAGGAGACGATCGATGTGTTTGCTGCCCAAGAGAAGCGTTTTGAGGGAGAGGCATTGCGGTTAGAGGTCGGGGAGATTCCGGAAACCGACCTTTCTCTGTCGCCCTCATCCTAGAGTCCAAGTTCCCGAACGAGCATATCTTGGCCGGAATCGACCCGGTAAGGATCAAATGCTAGTTTGATAGACTCGGGGACGGGAGGGGGGTGGGGTTATGATGCCGCCAGTAGGGAAGCTCCCGACGTGGACTCCCGGGTTAGGGGTGAGGTCCCATTTCCAACCCTAACTGGCGAAAGGGTCAGTGCAAATGCTATCGAGCAGGTCGTGGTCTCCGATACCTCGGATGAGGATCAAAACAAAGGGGATTCAGGAAAGAAGTCTTCCGATCCGTGTTCCATTTAGAATCAAAGCAAGGCGCTGCATGAGTCAGGACTGGTTCCGAATGAGGAAGCAAGGTTTGTCTAGGGACATGAAGAGGAGCGTCCCAACTTGAACTTGCCTGAGATGATGGCGGACGATTTGAAAGGTCTCACTGGGTCGAACAATCGAGTTGAAGAGGGGATCACCGACCAAGACGAAGGTTGACCCGTGTTGTTGTTGTTTCTTTAAAAAAAAATTAAAAGACTTTCTCAGTTGTGGTCCTTTGAGGCCCTTTGTGTCTTTTTCGGTCCTTTAAGGGATTTTTTGTTTGCATTGCTCAGATCTTTCCTTTCCTCTTTTTGTAGTAATATTATGTGTTTCGGTAAGCCGTGATTCGGTATTTTGGGCTTGGAAACTATTGTACCTGGAACTTTTCTTTTGGCTCGAAGTAGTTCCGTTCGTCTGTTTGTCCGCTACCCGAAAGGTTATCGAAATATATATTTTTATTCGGCTCGAAGACATTCCCTTTATCCGTTTGCCAGTGGAATTAGGAATTATCGAAGTGCCTTAGTTTCAAAAGATTTTTAGTTAATTCGAAGAAATTTGGTAAGTCGCTGATCGCTAGTTTCGTGACTTTGAAGTATCGAGTTAGTTTACGTTCCGACCATCTCATCGAATGTAGAAGTTTTGTCCTTAAACGATAACGTTTTTCGATTAACTTTAAAGTAATTTTGCAGACCTTTTGGTTGGAGAAACTGTTCTCAAAAATTGTAAAAGAAAATGAAAATCATTACTTTAGTCGATCGAGAATTTTTGCTCGATGACCGATTGTTAATTTGAAGAAAGAAATGGAGCCAAAGATGAGTTTGGATTTACTTTTGGTCTTGCACACAGTTAAGGCAAGAACTCGGGAGATTGTTGGTCAAGGATTCAAGAGTGGTTTAAGGAGTCCAGAAGTGTCTGAATAGTGTGCAAAGATAGGCTTTAAGTCCTAGAAGGACTTAGACATCAATTGGAGACGTTTAGGTGATGGTGCAGAAATAGGGCGACCCGGAGTATGAACGGTACATAACGTATGGACCGTACGGAATGAGGTCGACCCAAACATGAACTGTTTCAACAATTTGAGAAGCTTGGTTGAATTGTGCAAGAATAGGATGAGGTACGGACAAGAGGTCCGTACCGTTGACCGTACGGACGAGAGGCCGTACCAAACTTACTTGGATCAACCAAAATTGAAGATGTGCAAACTTAGGGACTTTCTTCCTTATCCAGAAGAGAAATTGTAATGAATGTTGAAGAAAGTAGAGCGTGGGAGAGCTGGTGACATGCTCTTGGTCTGGTCAAAATGTAAAGCACCTTTAGGACCAAGACCACACACTTATCCATCTCATCCATCCATTTCAAATAAGGCGATCTGGTCCATCCAAGCTTCCCTTGCTAGATTCCTATAGCGAATGAGAGACCATCACCTAGATCACCTTGACCAGCCCATGACTCAATCCTAGGCTTCAATACTTCAAGACTGTATCAGCCCTTAGATTTAGGTTTCTGTTTTTTTAAGTTGTAAAAGCATATAAACTCTTGTATGCGTTTTGATTAATGTTAAGCAAGTAACGGGGTTTCCCCTCCTTCATATTCATAGTCACTAATTCTCTCTAGTCACTAAAATTATCCCATAATCTCTTAATCTCCCACGCAAGTCTCTCTCTTTCATCAAATCCTCATTCAACTAGTTCAAGATTTCATCTTTGTAGGCATTCTTCACACAAACAACCAGATATGCTTTCCAAAACATTTTATGGTATCAGAACCTGAGCTGTAGCTTCCGCAAATCACAACTAATTTCTCAACTCAAATCCAAACCTTAATGACATGTACATCCGGTTCTGGTTTCCTTAAGAATAAGAAGACTGAAGCATCAAGATGGCGTGTTCTTCTTATCTTTCAAGCTGTTCTTGTCTGTACTGATGAAGAGTCTTGTTGGAAGCAAAGGTGTATGGAGTTAGCTTACCTCATCCAGAATCGCCTATTTCAAGAACCTTTGTTCATCTGGTTCTAAAAGAAAGCCATCAAGATGATGACACCTAGAAAACTTGAAGAAAGGATGGGTCTTTTGAGTTGGAGATACCAGAAAGTGGTCATGAACATAAGGAGAAGGAGATAGGTGACGATCCAAACTCTCAAATCCAGCAAAGGCATGACCTTTATGCCATGAAGGTTCAAGCAACCAGTGCTGGTTTCTTGACTGTAAGCGATTCACTTTCCTTCTTGATATTGAGTGTGTGGTTACTGGTTGTTGTGTTCTGATTGAAAACCTAAGGATATCATTAAGATTGAAAACTGGTATTGTTTAGATTCTGTCTCAGGATACTTTAAAAGTTTTGATTAGTGTGTGAGGGATGAAATACTTGTCCCGGTTTGGTTATAAGGGTGTTAGGATGTTAGATATTGTATAAATCCTTTTAGCTCTTATTAAACTGAAATTGATTGAAGGTATTGAATTGTCTGATGTTGCTTTGATAGTATGCCTTTGCCTTAGTTCTAAATGAGTGTGTGATAGATGGTATTGTCTGATCATGTTGCATTCATGAATTGCAAACTGATTAAGGTTATTTCATATTGTCATTTTGTTTCTGCCTTATTGCTGAACATCTAGATGGATGTATATGATTGCGGTTAAGGTAGTGTTTTGCCTAAATGCTTTGTGTTGAATCTTGTCCAGATCATGCTTAGTATTTAGAGAATGGTTGCTTGCTTAGATAAGAACTTGATCATGACAAGAATCTGTTTTTTTTTGTTTGCAAAGCTTGTGACATTGGTGATCAAACTTGATGATTAGTCAAGGATTGATCCTAATGCTATTGTGTATAATCTTGTCTGGAGTTTGAGTGATGTTCCAGGTTTACAGGAAGTGTTCTTAGTCCATCATCAATCCGAGTTGAAGAGGAAGACTTTTCTGACTATTGAAGCAATGGAGACTTGTTGGTGCTTGTGTGTATGGCCGATTGTCTTAAGCGCATCTGTAGATAGTGATGTGCTCCTAGTTCATGGTGACACACAAGGAAAGGTCATCACCTAAGCTTTGAGGAGGCCAGTGACTTGAAGGTTATGAAGCTGAAGACAAGAAGGTGGATTAGTTGGTTTAAGCGCAAATGTTAGGGTGGTGCGCTCCTGGTCTTGAAGTTCATTGAGGCTCACATCAAGCTTAAATCTAAACACAATTCAAGCTTGAGGTGGGGATTCAAGTGACCTACCTGAAGATTCTAAGATCAAGACCCCTTTCCTCCTTACCATTGAAGCAAATGAAGATTAAGCCATCCAGGTTTAGGCTGTGGCGAGCCTAGACAAGAGAGTGTTCAGAGTAATCTTGGCTGTGTGAAGAAGGCTAATCTATCAATGTGGCTTCTACTGTGAGGTGGTTGAAGAAGTAGCTGGGGCATTCAACAGCATTCCATCAAGATGGCTGAGTTTACAAGAGGCTGCAATGTTTTGATGTGGTTTAGTGTTACAGATCAAGAAGTTGGCCATCCAATCTTATTCCTTTCAGTTTCAAGCTTGAAGGGGAGTGTTCAGAAGCTTCTATGATCCGAGAGTACTTGGTGGTTTAACAAGAAGAGGAGTCAACTGGTTATGGAAGTCTGGTGAAGAATGAAGAAGCAATCTCCAAGGCGGCTTCTATGGTTGAGGTGATTGGAGAGGTTGAGGCATCTTCATATAGTTCAACAAGGTGGCGACTCATGAAGAAGAAGCAAAGACTCAGCAAGTGTTTGGTACTCAATGAAGGAGGATATGGTATGTCCGAGCACTTCAACCTAACAAGAGGTTAGGTGAAAGGGGGATAAATCAAGATCAGTTCTGAAGAAGAGTACAATGAAGTGTTGGTGATGTGCAAGAGAAGTGATGATTTACCTTGCATCCCAAGAGGCCATGATCCAAGGTCTTTGTGTCCATCAACAATATCTTAAGACAAGAAGACCCACTGGCCAATCCCTAAGCCTTAAGGAACCTACTCTTTTTCCCTTACAAGGTTTTTGTCCCAAAAGGTTTTCCTTGTAAGGCTAATGAGAGAATTCTTCAAGGTTCCAAGCTTAACTAAGGATCACCTACAGTCAAGCTTGAGGGGGAGTGTTAACTTGAAGAAAGAAATGGAGCCATAGATGAGTTTTTGATTGAGTTCGAGTCTTGTACACATTTAAGGCAATAACTGGGGAGATTGTTAGTCAAGGATTAAAGATTGGTTTGAGGAGTCTAGAAGTGTCCGAATTGTGTGAAAAGATAGGTTTTAAGGCTAAGAGGGAATTAGACATCAAATGGAGAAGTTTGGGCAATGGTCAAAAATAGGGCTAGCCAGAGTACAGACGGTACGAATAGTACATAATCGTACAAACCTGAGGTCGACCCAAGCATGATCTGGTTCAACAATTGAGAAGCTTGGTTGAGTTTTGCAAGAATAGGGCGAGGTACAGACATCATGTTTGTACCATCGACCCGTACGGACGAAAGGTTGTACCAAACTTACCTGGATCGACCAAAATTAATGATGTGCAAACTTAGGGACTTTCTTCCTTATTCAGAAGAGAAGTATCATGACCGTCGAAGCAAGTGAGCGTGGGAGAGTTGGTAACAGGCTGTCTTGGTCTAGTCAAAAGGTAAAGCACCTTTCGAACCAAGACCATACAGAGATCCATCTCATCCATCCATTTCAAATAAGGCGATCTGGTGCATCCAAGCTTCCCTTGCCAGATTTCTATAGTCATGAGAGACCGTCTCCTAGATCACCTCACCAGGCCAAGACTCAATCGCTAGGCGTCCATACTTCAAGCTTTTATAAGCCCTTAGATTTAGGTTTCTGTTTTTTTTAAGTTGTAAAAGCATATAAAAACTCTTGTAAGTGTTTTGATTTAATGTTAAGCAAGTAAGGGGGTTTCTCTTCCTTCTTCATAGTCTCTCTGTCTCTCTAGTCTCTAAATATATCCCATATTTCTTTCTCTCCCACGCAAGTCTCTCTCTTTCATCAGATTCTCATTCAACTAGTTCAAGAATTCATCTTGCCTTTGTAGGCGTGTTCTTCACACACAAACAACCATAGATCCTTTTCAAAACATTTTATTCCCTCGGATACATTTCTAATCAGGACGTATCCGCTTATCCGTGCGAGTATCAATGCGTTTTTCAAGGCTTGATACATTTATGTAGAGCTTGAACGTCAGTTCCTACAAAATTGGGGCGTCAAGCCGCGATCA